>MINK01172118.1:4255-30144 GCA_001735545.1 Phormia regina
ATTTTTAAATATTATAGTGCAACAGTGGAAATTTAAAAAAAAAAAAAAAAAAAAAAAAATTGAATTTCAGTAAAAATTCTAAGAATTATAATTTAGTATAAAATCTTAATTGCAACAAAAAAAATGATTTTTTGTTTTAAATTACAAAATTGAAATTCAAAATCAAAATGTTCAAATATAACTGAGAAAAAAATTCAAAATTTTGTTTTAATACATTTCAATAAAGTGAACTAACTCTAATTTTTGTACAAAATTTATATTTTATTCTGCTACTTTGTCATTCAAATGTAAAATCTAAAAGTGAAGAAGGATGAAAAAAATTAACTCACTGGTATAAATCCTTGTTTAACACCAAAATACGCTGCCAGGCCAAAGGTTGTGCCCAAAGGCAATGAACGTTGAAAAAATGACTCGGTGTTACACTCCCGAAACACTCTCAACTCTTCAGAGGAAAATTGATAATTGGCCTGCAATTTAAGCATATTAGACGAATTTCATAATATTTCGAAACTATTTATGTATGTGCATTTTCATTTACTTACCAAAGGATGCTGAGGTCTCTGTTGAGGATCATTTGGATTCATATTTACTTTCTGTATAATATTTTATGGAAAATAAATTATACAATTCTATTAAATTGTTAAAAAAAGAAAAACAATCACCGGCTAGATTTCTGGAATCAGTCAGCTGTTGAAGTTAAAAAAAACTAACAGTTGTCAAATTTAGTAGTAAATAAATACACTTTTAAAAATGCTTATCAAGTTTAATTTTACAATCGGTTGTCGTAGCGGATTAAAATAAGTAATATTTTTTTCGATGCTTGTTTTCTGATCCAAAAAGAAACGTCAATATCAATTTTTTGGAGTTAAAAAAATTATTTTACGTTATTTCCACTCCACAATGTCTGAAAATTTGTGATTAAACATATATTGGAAAAATGAATTATATTTTATTAGAAACCTAAATTATGCTATTTTGTATTTTTGGTGACGATATGATTCTTGCATTTATATAATTTTTCCAGTTTATATAATTTATTATCCAGCTATAACAATTTTCAAATATTTATTGAGTACAAAAATTAATAGCTTTTACATATTGCAGAAATAACATATAAAATGTTTATCAAATAATAATCTTACTTGGCTCATCATACTTAAAATACAAATATTTATAAAACTTCCATGTAATAATCACACTTAAAACTAAGTTGTTAGCCAAAAGCCACCACAATGACAATATTGCCATCTCTGACACCAAGCTTTAAGAGCCGATGTCTTGGTATTCCTGTTAATGTTATTTATAAATCCACAACGTATACATTTTCTTACAGATTTAACTTTGGAGCCCAAATGCAAGTTGCTAACATCATCTCGTGTGCTATTGGAAAAGACCACTTCATCATAGTGTAGATCCTGTAAAGCTAAAGGTTCTACTGAAGTTTGAAAAACAAAGGGAAATAGTTTAGTGGTAGCATGGCTGTTAAGTAACGTTGTAGGAGTATTCAGTTGGCGATTGGGTATTAGTACTTGTGTTGAAAGTATACTGCAATCATCTAGTAAACCATCATCGGGCTCATTGGGATTTTGATAGAGTCTGGTTAAAAGTCTAAACAGGACGGGTAGGACATCAAAATTATCTATAGATTTAGTATAGATGGGTAAACACTGAGGATTTAATAGTCCCCAAATGCGTATCATTACCAAAAGTTCACGTATACTACTGATAGCTATCATGTCACGGCTTATGTCATAACCATGTTTCTTATTAAATTTGGTTTTCATTATTTCCTCCGGCAGTTTGTTGAGTATATTCAATCCCAAATCGGCTACCCATTGAATAAGTTGTTGAAGACTTTGTAAGGTGGCCGGCTCTACGGTATAATCTTTAGCATCTAAGACACATAGAACTTTGTCCACATCATTGTATTGAGGATTAGGATCGGATAAAATCAATGACAAATTTTCAGCTGGTCCCTTATCCTGGGAACTCAAATCGGAAGGACGTAGTAAAGATTTGAAGGCAATGGAAATGGAGTGTAGCGTAATAAGATTATCAAAATCCTGCTGCTTTGATTGTATGCGACAGAGATTACTTTTTAATGATAGAAAATTGGAATAATAAAATTGACGAGTAAAGTTGTGTTGCCGTGTAAAATTCTCTGTGAGTTTTTCAGCCAACATTTCAAGGTTGGGAAGATTTAGCATGATCACATCGCTGGCATCTATGCCAGTTACTATGCTGTATTCGAGCAAAGCTACCGGCAGTGAAAGAGGATTCATCTTATAGTTTTTGTCATAATGACTTGTGGGCACTTGCATGGCGTACATTTGACCAAAATTATCAAACAAAACCAATAGTTGGTTAAGATAGGTAACATCTGAAGTTAAAAGTTTGCAAGGCATTCGATGCTGTTCTTCAGCCATTCGCTCGAAAACGGTTGAACCAATCTTTTTCAAACCCAATTCTAAAACTTGTACGGAGTTGTCTCTTAAAGTGGCAAATATTAACATGACTTCTGATGGCAGTTTGGTTATACAAATATCACATACCCTGGATGTTAGAGCTAGTTTTGCAGAATTTTCCCATTGTTCCCATTGTACGAAATCACTTTTATTCTTTTGTAATAACTTGTGTACAGCCTGATGTTTCTTTGTTAAGATCCACTGTTCAAGGAAACTGCCCTCCAAACATTCATATACCACGAATAATATCTCCTCTCCATTTATAGTGCGCCAACATATGTGGGATACCTGTTTGCCCTCCACTTCTCCTTTGGGCAAAAAAATGCTAGCCAATGAATTGCATTTTATGGTCACAGACTCTTCAGCATCTCTTTCAATATTGACTTTATAGCAGTTAATTAACGGTTCATTCCAGCTGTTTACCGCCACACTAAAATAACCAGTGGGGCACCAAGTTACACTACTATGTGTTATAAAACTCCTGGACAAACCAATAGAATGTGTAAACATAATCAATTCGCTTGGTACATAGTTTCCGTTTGTTAAGTTCTCCACAGGAGGTAACAATTTGGGTATAACAAATGCTCCCAACAAACCAGATGATGTTAAAACAAACACTCCTTCTACAGGAGTATTGCCAAAATGCGTCATGGATGGTCTAAAATCCATTCTTTCAAATTTATCTGAATATGCTTGCAGATCCTTCTTATGGGTATTAAAATATACACTCTTACCATTATGGAAAAACTTGGCACTCAATATTTCTTCACTGGGTAAATTGGCCTTGTACAGCAAAATCCAACTGTTGATGGCATGTTGCTTAGTAGACCAGATCTCACAGAAGCCATTTTTATAACCCACCATTAAAAGTTCACCTGTTTGATTCCACTCCAAAACTGTAACTATATTTTTGGATGTATTCAGCTTAAAACTTTGCCATGGTGTTACTATGTCACACACATAAATGGTGCTTTGCAGTCCTTGGTGAACACAAAATGCCACCAGGTTTTTGCAGGATATTTTACATAAAACACAATTGGGTAACAAATAGCCATCTTTATTGCCTCCGGAATTTTGAACTTTATACAAAATTGTCATATTTTATGAAATTTTTAGTAAAATTTTCACGAAATAATAAATGCTTTTCACGGCGATTGCAAAAAATTTGTGTTGTTATTGATGGAAAAAATGTAAACAAATTGAGAGGCAGGCGACTTAGCACCGCGGCGGCCAAGATATTTTCTACTTCATGCGCCGCCGCCGTTTTCATCGGCTCAAAAACTGCCGACGAATTTTTAGTTTTTATTAAAATTCAACAAGAAACATTCGAAGAAGTGGATGCAGCAAAAATGAATTAATAATAAATTATGAAATCCTCAATTATATATCAACTACTTTTTATCCTTAATTTCTGCTGGGAGAATCTTACTAGAGAAGTACACTAAGAAAAAAATAATATATGATGGAGTTTATTATGCCCCAGCAAAGTTGTTTAATTTTCGAATTTCACGATAATTTTTAATATTGCTAACCCCATTTACTTTTACGAAAAAGCTGTTTTTCGATACAAATTATTGAACTAGTTAAATGAAAAACAGTTGTGTAACTGGAAACTCTATGTACGAATATATATACGAGAAAAATGATGTTGAAATGAATTATTTATTACAAAAATATCTTAAAACTTAAAAAAACCTAATATTTCGGGAGTTAATAGTAATAATGATAATAATGTTTTTTTCAAATTTAACTAGTTTATTGTGCAAATGGAACTTTGGAATTTTTCGATTGTCTTTAAGAGTAAAAAATTAGAACGTGTATTTTGAAAATATCAAAGAACACGCTAACTCAGCTCCGATTTATTTGATTTTTCCGTCATTGATCGTACTTCTAACGGTAAGAATAATGATCTAAATTTATAATTTTGGACTGGAATTAAATATTTTAGAAGTAATGGAGCTTTGAAATTTGAATTTGTCTTGTTACAAGAAAAGTTTGGTAAAACGGAAGAATTACGTTAGCGGTTATTATGTAAACAAATAAATACAATAATTTGTTTACATAATCACTATTAATAATTATTTGATTTTTTTCTTAATGTACAATAAAATAAATAAACAACTATCGATTTTTACCTCAACTGAAATTAAATATTTTTTTTTTGCGTATTTTATATTAATTAAATTATAAATAAAAATATATAAATTTTGTCTGTGTGTTTTTGCATTGTCAAAAACAGGGATGTTGATTTGACGTTTACGCGCGAGTAATCGGTTATTATGGCATATTTTGCTGTCATCGTCTAAATTATCTTTGTTGGATCTTAAGGATTTTTTAGATTTAGTAGAAAAAAATTAAAATAAATTAATATTTTCTTAATTTAGATAAGAAACATAAAATGTTTTGTGCATATACACATTCTTTGGTAAGTAGTTTAATTGATTTCACAGAGCTTTGAAGGCAAATAATAATCGACGATTCTTGTATAGCCCTATTTATATTTGGGTAACTTTGGACGTAAACCACATCATTATTACACAGCAAATAAAAATAAAGTGCAAAATGCTACAATCGCTACAACAGGAAGAACGTATACAGGCAAAGCACAAATGGGCAAAAGACGTATTGCGCTTCCAAAGTCTTCGACATCAGAATCTGTAGTAGCGGGACAAAATATGATTAGAGTACCGCAGAACTTGCGTCACATGGTAAATCAACATAATGCCACCGCCATAAATTTCTTTGAATCGGAACGTCTGCAACATATGTTGAATAAGGCGAAAACTATGTTAGCGTCGCACCTAGTTCAGTTGGATAATATAGAAGTGAGGCGGGCGAAGGGCAAAAAATCACAACATTTAGTAGAATTAACATTTAATAATGCTTTGGCTCAGAGTATGCCGCCACAGAAGTATTCCAAATTATTACAAACCCTTATACCTCAACATCAATTGTAAGTACATTTTTATCTCATAATTTAAATTTCATTCATTTCAATTTTCCTTTTTTAGAAAATTTGTACGTAGCTTTAAGACCGATCGTTCCATAGCTGCTGAATTAAAGCGCAATCCTTCAGTAGCTTCGCGTTTACGAACCGCTTTTAGTGGTAATCCACAAAAACTCGAAAGTGAATTAACAAATAGTTCCGAAACTCTAAAAAAACTAATAGAAAAATCATCCGAAAGTGGCACTGGCAAGGGTCAGGTATAGAATACTGAGCATAATGTAGATTACATTTTTATACTGTTCCTTTACAGGAAAATAATATTAAAATAGCTTTTGCTGAGGGTTATTTGGCTGCTGTTAACTCTGAAGATCATCCCAAGTCAGGCAAAACCATGAAATATCTTAAGGTTTGTATAATAAACATGCATGCTAGAATATATAAATAGTATAAACATTTTTATATAAACTTAGGTCTTTCAGCAATTATTGGTAATAGTAGTATTTATTGGAATATTTATAAGTTTGTTCTCTTCCTCAAATGGCTCCATGTTTCGGTAAATATTTTAATTATTGTTTACCAAATATTTTCCTTTAAATATTTAAAATTGTTCTTTAAAGCATACAATTAGGCAATCAGGTTGAAGTAGATCCCGAAGAAATCCATGTAACCTTCGAAGATGTCAAAGGTTGCGATGAAGCAAAACAAGAATTAAAAGAAGTCGTGGAATTCCTTAAAAATCCCGAAAAGTTTTCCAATTTAGGTGGCAAATTGCCAAAAGGAGTTTTATTAGTGGGTCCTCCTGGTACGGGCAAAACCTTATTGGCCAGGGCAGTAGCTGGTGAAGCAAATGTCCCATTTTTTCATGCCGCTGGTCCAGAGTTCGATGAAGTGTTAGTGGGCCAGGGAGCCAGACGTGTACGTGATTTATTTAGTAAGTGAATTTTTTAATAATTTGACCAAAATAATAATTATTTAAATAAATTTGTTAAAATTTAGTAAAATAAATTTTTCGTTTTAATTTTTTTCCAGAGGCCGCCAAACAACGTGCTCCCTGTGTTATTTTCATTGATGAAATTGATTCAGTGGGCGCTAAACGTACGAATTCTGTTCTACATCCTTATGCAAATCAAACCATCAATCAGTTACTATCCGAAATGGATGGTTTCCATCAAAATGCTGGTGTTATAGTTTTGGGTGCCACCAATAGACGTGATGATTTAGATCAAGCTCTTTTAAGACCGGGTCGTTTTGATGTTGAAGTATGTTTTTATTTTTTACTTCATTTAACATATTGATAATTGACTGAATGTAATGTTTGGTCTTTTTAGGTTGTTGTAAGTACTCCCGATTTCTCAGGACGCAAAGAGATTATAACATTATATCTCTCGAAAATTTTACATGATGAAATTGACTTAGATATGTTAGCTAGAGGTACATCCGGTTTTACTGGTGCTGATTTAGAAAATATGATTAATCAGGCGGCTTTAAGGTAAGTCAGATTTATGTTTTGTATATGCACAATGTATTAATGATTATAACGCGAAATAATACATTTAGGGAAATAGATATTTATAATTTAGATATTGAAACTTTTTCACTATTTATTTTTAAATATAGACCTCGTTGTTTTTATATTATAATTCAAAAAACTTACAAAGGAACTCATATAAAGAGCATTGATTTAGTGTACATTAAGTAAACAAGTAGTCAATAATAACTACTTTTAAATAGTTTCTGTTGGAGTTAGGCGGAGATTATTATCGCAATTTATTGTTAATTAAAGTTTATATATTTTTTTAATCTTAAGAGCAAACTCGAATATAAGTGTTTAAGGAAGGAAAGTATTATCTATTTTTCTAACGACATAATTTCTTTAAAATTTTAAGGGTTGTTTGAAAATCTAGATGTTTTCCTTTACTGTTTAAAAGATTTGAATTAATATTAGGAAATGCGGAGTATTGAGAATTAGCAATTGTACCCTTTTTACTTTAAAGTAACACAAAATTTTTCATTTAATATTTTAATATAACATTCAAAATTATAAAGTGATATTTAAAAATCAAGACACGAGCCAAATTCAAAAGTTTACAAATTTTCAAAAATATATTATTTCCTCCCAGAGCGGCTATTGATGGTGCTGAAACTGTTACAATGAAACATTTAGAAACAGCCCGTGATAAGGTCTTAATGGGACCTGAGCGTAAAGCGCGCTTGCCCGATGAAGAAGCCAACCTTATAACGGCCTATCATGAGGGAGGTCATGCGATAGTCGCCTACTACACCAAGGTGAGTTAAAAACTCTTGCAGATGTTTTAACAACTTGTTAAATGTGTGAAAAAATAAATCTAGGAGTCACATCCCCTACACAAAGTCACCATTATGCCCAGAGGTCCTTCGCTGGGTCATACCGCTTACATACCCGAAAAGGAACGTTACCATGTCACAAAACAACAGTTGCTTGCCATGATGGATACTATGATGGGTGGTCGTGCAGCTGAGGAATTAATATTTGGAGCCGATAAAATTACTTCAGGTGCTAGTAGTGATTTAAAACAAGCCACCTCTATAGCTACTCATATGGTTAAGGACTGGGGTATGTCGGAGAAGGTGGGTTTGCGTACAATTGAAAGTTCAAAGGGTTTATATCCTAATGAAACATTAGGACCCAATACCGTAGAGGCGGTAGATGCTGAAATTAAACGTATACTAAATGACAGCTACGAACGGGCCAAGGCCATTTTACGTAAACATGCTAAAGAACACAAAGCCTTAGCTGAAGCTCTGCTCAAGTATGAAACCCTGGATGCCGAAGACATTAAGGCCATTATGAAAGATACCCAATAGTAAAATGAACTTAATTTCAAAATATAACAAGACGTTTTAGTTTTACGTTACTTTCAATTTACAAAACAACATTAAATACTTAACTTTACTAAAACCAGAAAAATTAGTATAAACTGAAGAAAATTACTTTCGAAATGTACTAAAACATACATAAAAAAAGCTTGGAAAGGCATTACTTAACATTTATGGACATGGTTATTGAAAACAAATACATCTAACCACAATAAACAAAAAACAATTGCTTATTTAAAACAAAAAGATTCAACAACTAAAACAATATTTAAAACAAACTGGAACACAAGGAAAATAAAAACAAACTCCAATTTATTTTTTTTTTTTTGTAATTAATTCCATAAACGAAACATAATGTAAGAACAATGAAAATAATAAAAAAAAAGGAAAAAGCTGATTTTTAATCAAACTGAATTAAAAAAGTTTTATTTTTTTTTTCTGACCGAAGAAGGTAAGTTTATCTTCTCTTCGTATAACATTTTGTTTGTGTGGAAATCACTTTTGTTCAAATGAAAAATCCCAAAACCTTTTTTATTACTAAATTTGTTTTTGTTGTTTGAAATAAATCAAAAATTGTTTAATTTTTTAATGTTATTTTTATTTTGCTTATGTTTTTAATATATTTTTTTTTAATTCAGAATAATATAATATTTATATATAATTTAACAGTTTCCTTTCATTTTAATTTATTTCCTAATACTTTCACCTAATTTCTTCTGTTTTATTTAATTTTGCCACAGATTTTTGTTTTTAATTTATAGTGGGTCTGCTTTAAATATTTTTTGTTATAATTTTTTTTTTTTTTAATTTTATTAATGGCTTTTGTTTTAAATAATTTTTTGGTTTAGCTAAGAGTATATAATTATGATATAAGAGAGTATATTTATGTTTACATTTAAATATATTTCAAAATTGAATTAACTAAATTAATAATTAAACCAATTTAATTCATCACAACAAATATATAAATGGAGGATTGATTATAATTAGAATAAATTTATTAATTTTAGCTTTTTCTGTTTTTGCTTAAATATCGGTTGTATATATATATATTTAGTTAGTATTTTCATTTTATGCTCTATGCATACTTCTCATTTAATTATTTCATTTTTATTGTACAAATATTTTCATTGTTGGTTGTGGTTGTCTGTTTTTGTTTTGGTTGCCTTAACATAAACAATTAAAATTAATGTTTAATAGTACGTTTGTTATATATATATTAAATACATAATTCAGCTTGGTGTTCTGTGTTTTTTTTAGAAAAATATTTTGAAAGTTAGAAAAATTTTTAAATATATAGCTTCATATATTAAATATATAACAATTTAATATTACATCTTAAATTGGCACATTTTAAGCTTCACAATGAATTTAATGTTATTGTGAAAACTTGAGAATTGCGTTATATATAATAATAAAAACAAAAAATAATTTTAATTTTACTCTACTAGTGAAATGTGCAGATTTTAAGAAAACTAAAAATCGATCGATGTGAAATTTGGGTTAAAATCTAAAATCCTCCGATCTTGTTAAAATAAATTTGAGAACTTTTTCTCTAATAATTTTACCTTGTCATTTATTGTACCATGATTTTTAGTTATTTAAATAAACATTTTATTTAAAGGATCTTACTTTTTAACTAACTTATATACAAATTTAATAAATCTACAAGTTGAAAATTTATTGTGCGCTAGGGCCAATAGTGAACCAATTTTTTTGGATTAATAACGAACGGATTAGAATTAAATTAACCACAATGAACCAAAAGATTAAATAAATATAAACTTATGTATATGTAAAACATTTATTTAAAGTTATTTTTCTTAAAAACTCGAAAAGGTTGACTAACAAAAGAAAAAATCCAAAAATTTTTTAAATTTTTTTGAGCAAAATAAAAAGTAAGTTATTTTCACATTCCTTAATTACGAAAATTTTCTATGCCATTAACATTAGAGATCTGTTTAAAAATTCTATACTTCCGTTGAAAACTCATAATTGTTATTGATAATGTATCATCATCCATACAAAAGTCCTATACATTTATAAAGGGTAAAATTACACTTTAAAAGTATTACTCCTGTTTTAAAAGGAAATTAAAAAAATTCAAAATATTTGAAATTGGTGTCCATTGTATTAATACCCTGCACATATTATTGAGAAATTGCTTCCTGGTCCTTTTTGCCCCGCCCGCCCGCAAAATAAATATAAGTTTAAATTAATTACAAGCTGTATAAACATCGGGTATATAGTTATGCAAGTAAAGTTTTTTGTCTAATTTTCAAAATTGAAACATTTTATAAAAAATATGAATTGCATTTGTAAACAAACATTTTTCTTATTTGAATTTTAACAAAAATTGTAAATACCAAACTCAATCAGGAATTACACATTGTAATTTTTCTTGCCGCAATTCTGAGTTCGTTAGTTATAGAGGATAAGAAAATTTTAAGCGTTTATATTCTCTTTACCTCTCTCGCAAAATTGCTGTATGTGAACCGCGACTTTAAATGTAGTTAAAATTTTAATTTGTTAAAAAAAATAACCATAAAAATGGTAAAAACGTCTAAAAAGTCTTTAAAAAAATGTTTTATTTCTTTTATTACCCTGTTTAAGAAATGAATGTTACTACCCACCATGACAGAAAGTGCAACATTTTTACAAAGTAACAATTTTCAAATTAATTTTCAAAATTAAAACAATTTTTAATAGCGTTAATATTTTTAAACAACGATTTCAAAAATGATTTATTTTAAAAGTTTTTTTTTTTTTTTTTAAATCTTTAGTAGAATTTGACACAGAACCTTGTTTTTATTATCATATGTTTTATATGTATTAATAGTAAATGTAATTGATTATGATTAAATATTAATATTTTAATAATAATAATTAATAATTGGAGCTGAATTTATTATTGTAACATCAAGATTTAATTATTTTTTTAATATATGCTTTTGTTTTTGAAAATTGTTAATCCCCATAATTAAATATGTATGTGTAAATATTCTATATATTCTTACGTCTTTTTAATTTTTATTTTTTGTAATAATATATTTGTAAAAATATAAATAGAATTTAATGTATACAAAATCGTAAACAACATTTAAATAAATTATGTTTAACAACAATGAAAAAAAAAACAAAAAAGATTCTTGGAAATACATATTATTGTAGGTAGGATTATAATTAGAGAAAAATTAAAAAAAAAAACAAAAAATATCCAACATAATAATATTAATAATTATAAGAACATTTTTAATTGCTGATTAATTTACATAAATATATTAATAGTAATAGTTAATAATACTTAATTAAATAACTTTAATTTTTATTAATATAAATTAACTTGTTTTTAAAGTAGGTTGTTGTTAATATGTACATGAATTGTGATTTTTTTTCTTGTTGTTGTTGTTGTTGAATGTTAAGAATGATTTTATATATATATTTTTTTTATTATTATCTGCTTAAAATCATGTTAATTTAACATGATTTACATATATTTAAATATTTCAAAATTTTATTTAAACAAATTACGTTATTGAAAATATGTAAAGTTTACCAAAGATATCACTTGTATTTGTATTAATTATTCATTTTAAATGTGAAAGATTTATTTTATTAATCCTTCAAGTTAGTTGTTTGTTATTATATAATTCATATTATTTTTAACTTTTGGTTAATTTTATTAAGTTAACTAGCTGAGAGAACACCAATTCAAAAAAATCAATTATTATTATTATTATTTATTTAATTTAATTTATCTATGGTTGAAAACTGTAATTGTTAAAGTGGATTTAACAATTTGTTTCTAAACATTAATTTCTTTGCAAAAGTTCAATGGCGATCATTAACTATTTCGGCTGACAGAGAATTTATTGCATCTTCAACTGTGGGTTTGTAACGATCCATTTTCGATGAATTTATAGGTGAAAAATGTTCTGAAATTAATGAATTATTGTCTAAACATCACAAATAGATTAATGGCGTGTGTTTCTTTTGGATTATGTACAGTGTAAGTATAGAGATATAGACGTA
Organism: Phormia regina; assembly: GCA_001735545.1. Taxonomy (NCBI): domain Eukaryota; kingdom Metazoa; phylum Arthropoda; class Insecta; order Diptera; family Calliphoridae; genus Phormia; species Phormia regina. Next base: position 16,556 of record MINK01172118.1, read on the forward strand.
TAGAAATAGAGGAAGAAAAGAGAGAAAAGTGTAGTAGTTAGTTGTTACTTTCGTCACTTACCAAAATCGCCACTTGAACTGGAATCAGTAAAGCTGGGTGTTCCTTCGGTCCAGGTAGGTGTTGAACCTTCACCAGATGCTGGTGGTGTCCAGGCTAAGCCTCCCCTTGAACCATAGTGACTACTTGATGATGTATCTACGGCTAAATAGGTGTCTAAATGTATTTCGGAAACACTAAAATCATATAAATATAAATAAAATCAATTCAACTACCAGATGAGTTTATGAGGGAGATTATATTTTTCTTTTCTCGATTCTTTAATTTCATTGATTCCTGCCATGTGACCTAAATTATTATTATTTTTTTGTGTTGTATAGGTGCCTTTTTGATGTAGCAAACTGTGTGCAATTTAACTTTGAATTGTAATACTTAAATAATTTAATATAACACTGTTAATTGGGTTGATTGGTTTAGTATTTTGGTTGGATAATAAATGTGCTTATAAATCAGTTATATTTTTTTAAGGAGAATACGAGATCAGAATATAAAATATATTCTCTATTAAAGAATACTATCACAGCGGTCTTTGTGATGAAGAAACTAAATCAGTGATCGCCATCCAATTTTTTTTTTAACCAATCTGTTGAATTTATTATGTTGCTGTAGAGGTGAACAGCTTCCGTACAAATCTTCACATAGAATCTTTCCCAATCAATATTTTTTTTTTTTTTTTAAATTCCTTAGACGTAAAGACCGAAAAAATAGGGATATATTTGTTAAGACTATATTTATTGGAAGACTGTTTGAAATCCAAAAGATCACTAAAGGAGGAATAATATTGCGTAATTAGAAGGTGTCGCACATGTACAAAAAACAACAATTGCTTGCATTTTGTTAGTGTAAAACTACTGCACATAATGTTAAAATGCTACAAACAAAAAATGATAGGAAAAAAAAAACTCCAAAAATATTTTGCATAGGAATATAATAACAATTTGACAGTTTCGCGAGTTATGTCAATGAAAGAAATGTAAAGCATCTGTTTTTAGGAATAAATTTTCTTATTACTACGGGGAAATTATACAAATATAATAGAAAACAACTAGAACAAAAAACCTAACTCAATTGTGAAAAAAAACCTAACTCTTTGCATGTTTATTAAAATTTTCTACAGAACAAATTTATATGTGTGAAGAGAATAAATTTTTGTTTCTAGCTGTTTTCTATGGCCATATATCCGATAATTTCAAGTCTGTTTTTTTTTAATGAAATAAATACTGGCAACGTTTATAATTAAATTTCTTTATTCTATAAATCGATTTTTCATTTGAAAATTGGGATGTTCGAGTAACGAGGTTGGAAAGATAAGACCAAGGATTTTGGGACGACGTCATGATGAGTTTCTACTGTTGGATTCCAATACGTGAAACAGATCTCAACAATACGAACGATGCAATGGAACAGATCTTTACATTCGATTTATCACTTTTGATTTAGTTATCAAATCTGAAATTTAATCAAAATATATTTACATGCTGAACTCAATGCCCCAAATGCCTATCGGAATCTAAGATAAGTATACTAAAAGGAATAAATAAATTTTGGGTTGAATAGCATCTTGGCACCAAGAGGACATTGATTTCGTTTGACTTAACAACTTGAGCATGTTAAGACCAACAGATACAAATACTAAAATTACCAACATAACTTGTAATAAATACATATATTGAATCACTTATATATTTTACTCAATCCATTTAACAGTGTCAGTATCTAAAACATAAAAACCACAAAACAAAAAAAGAACGTAAAACATGCTCTTACCTGACCATGTCATCTTTTTGTGAAGACGGTGAACTACGATAGGCAGGACCCACATTCATTTTGCGTTCATGATACGAAGACGAAGTTGATGAATCGTGTTGCGGTTGATTCTGTGACTGCGACTTTTGGAGGTGTTGATGATGGTGGTGGTGATGTTGTTGTGGCTGTTGTTGTTGATGAGATCGCCTTGAAATCGTTGAGGAACTATGTTTATTATAACTATTGTCCTCGGAAATGTCATCAAAGGCAGGGGGTGGTGTCGAACTGCAAGATGGCGTTGTGCCTAGCGATAATACAATGAGAAAATACATGAATTTAAATATTTAAAGAGGTGTATTTACTTAAACAAAAACAAAACAAAATATTTTTTTTTCAAATTTCCTATGAATACATAATATAAAACGATCATTGACTAATTGAATAGGGGAGTGTTTAGTGATAGGTGGGTGGTGTGTTATATGACGATTTAGTTTAGTGTGTAATATGAAAAGCTTTTTAACTAAAATTCAACAAAACTACTACGTCTACTATTGCTGAGAGGATTGAGAGTGTAACTAGATGCAAAGCCTTCGGATATTGTTGAAGGAACATTTTTTGATTTCTTTCTGGGTTCGGGTTTGTTGGTGGTTCTAACTTTGTTTGAGACATTAACACCATCACCACTGTTGGAAATTTTCGCTTTTCTATTTGTCTGCTTCAGATTCACTTTTTCTTCATTAACTTGTGGTTCTTGGGTAACCGATACCATTCGCTGTTTACGTGGTCTTTTAGTATTTTCCAGTTCATGTTTTACTTCCACAAATGCATGCATAGATTGTATTATATTATCTTCATAAGGTTCACCATTATCATCGGCTAGAGCCATATCGGCATAACGCATGTATTGCATGCGTTTTTCACGTCTTTTGTTGGCTCGTGGTTGACGAGCTTCTCTACTTTGGACGGATACAAACATTGATGGATCACTACGTTCACTATGCTCAGAGGGTATGGGTGGAAAATTGTGAACTATGGAGGCGGCCGATGAACGTCTTGATACCAAACCACTGTTTTGTCTTTGAAACATATCAATATGATTGAGAGGTCTTGAAATAGATTTTCGAGATCTTGCTGCTGAATAATTGCTAGAGGTTGATGAAACCACTGAGCTTTTCCGTTCCATCTTAAGCTTTTGTATTGCAGCTATTTGAAGAGGAACAGCAGTTACAGAATGTTTACTAGATTCATAAGAATCTTGGTGTAACTTTTTCAAATTATCTTTTTTAGGCTGAGGTGGTAGTGGTGGTGGTTTTTGTGTTTGTTTTAAAGGCGGTGGGGATGGGGGAGGTTCTGGTACCGTAACTGGCATACCCTCAAAAAGATCATGTAATTCTAACCAATCACGTACATTGCTGGGCGAACGTTGCTCTCCGAAACGAGGCAATGGTGAATCGTGTGGTACTTGTAGGGTGTTTTTGTGCGGGGGTTTTGAAAACTTGTTCACTAAACTTTTCACGTTTGTCATATTGATGTGTATACCTGGTGTAGTGGATAGAGCTCTCGAAGAGCCGCCTTCCTGTTGTTGTTGATACGCATCACTATCACGTTTACGTGGTGATCCTCTTGGCGGTACTGGAGGTGGAACTTTGGCCTTAAGTGTCGAACCACTGCTTGAAGCAGCCGTCGAACGTTGTTTTACCGGTGGAGCTTGAATACTTTTCAATACAGCCGCACTAGAGGTGGAACTTCTATCATCCGCCGCAGCTGAGTGTGTACTTAAGACTTTATTCAAAGGATGTGATTTTTTATTGGCATGTACCGTTGTGGAGTGGGTGGCATGGGATTGACTGTGTTCTGAGAAAAAAATAAATAAAAAATATTTTGATTACATCATCGACTTGTTTTAAAGTATTTCTTTACTACCTCTTTGCTCATTCTCGCTTTCTATGGAACGTTGTATTGCTTTCGACAGACTTTTTCTTTTCGAGGGTGAATGTTTAAGCGCTATAATAATTATTTTTTGAAACAATATTAGTGTTTGTGTTACAAACTCAATTAGGATTGTATTTTGTTTTGTTTTTTTTTTTTTTTTTAACGTCTGCCAGGCTTTGTCTATTTTTGTGTTGAGACCAAAACCTCGACATTTTTTTTTTTAATTTAAGAATAAACTAAAGAAGCAAGCAAATAATTAAAAGAAGATATTTACATATATGTATAATGTACGAGTATAAATGAATGAGAAAAATGTTTATACATACATATTTTCAAAATATTTACAACGTTATCTAAGTACTTTTGAATATCTTTTGAAAATTTTTGAATACTTTTAAATTAAAGTAAAGATGTTTGTTTCTATTAAATTAATCATTAATCGTTTTCATAATCTTCCTTCCAATTTTAAGTTTGATTGTCTTTGATGATTGTGAAAACGGTTTTTTTGTTAGTTGTTTTTTTTTTTATTATATTTTGTTATTTGTTTACTTTTCTTTTCTTTTCTTTTTGTTTGTTTTTTTTTTTTTTATCATTTACCTATGTAACTGGATACCAAAGTACGAAATTTTCTATGATTTCCTTTGATCTCGGGGAGATCCACTGTGCAGACGAATGAAAACGAAAAAAAGTATAAAATATGAATTTGTTTGGTAGCAGCATGATGCCTTCAAATCAATAATATATATATACTAGCGATCTTTGGCGCTTTACTTACTAAGTTTAAAGAAGAAAAGCTCTAAAGATAAATTGAAAAATGGATTTTTTTTTTTTTACAAAAGTGTTAAAAGTTTCATTCAATTCCATTTTCCAAACTTTTTCTTTGGAACTTTTAACCAGTATTTTATTTTGAATTTTTCAAGAAACTTACGAGATGGTATTTTACGAAATACAGTTTTGGCCATAAAATTTTGAAATCTTTGAGCATAAAATGAAGGACGACATACAGAAACCGTATCCTAAAAAAAAAAAATAGATTAATATTAATAAAACAAATTTCAATTGAAGATATGCCATTAATATACCCCATCGTGTATAATACTCTTGAATGTATGCTCTAGTTTTTTCTTCAGTCGATAGGATTGTAAAATATCAATAATACCTACGAATAATAAAAGTCTTTCGCCTTTTTCACTACGAGCGGGTATGCCTCCAGGCCTAAGGAAGATAAAATTAATAGATGATAATTTTTTAGGAGTTTGAAAAATATTAGCTTACGGCATATCCTCTTCATCATCGATGGGTTCACTTTCTGCTTGTATACTTTCCATGGCTGTAGAATGAGCTACTAAACGTTGACGATTGGACCGATAGGCCAAACTATGTGAATAAAATAATTTTAATTTGCTCTGAAATAACATTTTCTAAATCTTCTCCCTTTACCTATTGCGATTTATATTGCTTTGCGTTTCTTCTTCCTGCTGATCGTATTGCTGTTGTGCTTCATTTCCTCGTGCAGCAGCCTCCTCATTATCCGAATAATCCGATTGTGAGGCCTTACGTGGCTTTCTTGTTTTCTGTTTCTCCTTCGATGCCAAATCCAAATTATGTACACCTACTAGCAATGAATAATCCATGATTTTGAAGGATTCCAAAACTGTGCAATCTCTCTGTATGGTCTTAATTAAAGCTGAATAGGTTTCAGCCTCTAGGAGTATACCATTTGGATGATGTTCCATAAAATCTAAATCCTTAAATGTGGGTGATTTTTTAGCTCGTTCTGCCTTGTTGGCTTTACGTTTGAAGGTGGAACCTTTGAGATCATATTTCAGATGTAGTTTAACATATGAAGGCAGCAAATTGTTCATAACAACCAAACGAATATTTTTGCCATTACTCGTTTGCAAACAGTATAAACCGAAAAATTTCGGCAACAAAGTACGAGGATTTTGATTTAAATTCATATAATAACTGTAACAATAAAAGTGTGATAAATTGAAAATGAAATATTTGTAGGTCAAATAAATTCTTATACCCTGGTAATAGTTTTTGCAAAAATTCCCCCTCCTTGTGCTGTACGGTTTTTATAATGAATTCATCATCATGTGTTAGATAAAATATGGAACCGGAAGCACCCGGATTCGAGAGTTCTCTTAAAGGCGATGAACACATCGACATCTAAAATATATAAATTTAATATAATTCTGTCATATGGATTCCTTCTAATAAAATTTACCATAAAATCATCTGGCTGTATACCAAACAAGTCTCTAAAATAACGAAATGCAATAGGCGCATATATTTTATATCTGAATTCACTATAATGGTGGGCAGGCGTAAGGCTAGAACCTTCAGGAGGAAATGTTATACTTTCAATTTCCCAAAAGTCCATCATAAGTAAATCACGTTTTGGTTTTGATGCTAAACTACCGACCTAAAAATAATATTATTATTATTTTAATGTTTTTTTTTAAAGTATTTAAGTTTGCAGCGTATAGTTACCGTATGCTGTATACCCAATTGTATAGAACCCATAATCTGTGAAGTTTGTATTTTCTTATAAGTAATCTCCCCACCTTCACCCACGCGTCTATGGCCAATTTTCCGTTCTTTATCAGTTTTACTCCGCTGTTTGCTTTGAGACTAGAATAAAATAATTATTTTTGCTGATTATTCATATATTTTTTTATAGAAAAGAGTTACTTTAACTTACATCGGATATTGATGAGTCCAAAGCATCTTAAAAAAGACAATAAAAAAAAGTTATTTTTATACTTAAAATTGATATATTGTATATATAGTTAAATGAGCGATTAGCGTGAAAATATAGTACTTGACCTTTATGGAAGTCAAAATGATTTAATTTATATTTAGTAGTTATTGTTTCCATCAGTATTAGTTATCAATTTAGTTTATTTTATTGTAAAAAGTAGAATGAAAACTAAGAAAAATTGTGTCTGCGGGAGTTCAGAATTCAGTCTTATACGAGAGCTATAGTTAATTATGAACCAATTCTCTAATTTAACTCTTGTTTTCCACTTATACCAAAATTGTATGTGTCACTAACACTTATATGTGTGGTATTTGTGCACTTTAAATAAATATCCGAAAGAGGGACGTAGTTCAAGAATTTGCTATACTGATTAAGTAAAACTTTTTAATATACATTTTTAGACCATGTTATTCCGGGAGGACATTTGAATGGCAGTCAGATGAAATAATGGACCGATCTTAATTCAATAGGGTTCATCCTTGTACCAAAATAATTATTAGTGACAAATTTAACATTTTTTTTTTTACATGAACTTCCAGACGGATATAGTTAAATAAATATATGTATATTTGGTGAAAGTTCGAAAATTTTGTAAAAGTGAAGAATCAGTTTCTTATCACATGGCATTGATAAAATTACAATTGGTTGGATAGATCTAGATGGAAGAGGCGCGATAAAAGTAAAATATAATAGTAATTTTACATTAAGTTTTGTAGAATTAATCTTCATACCAATTTTCAATAAGGACGAACAGTTCCAAGGGGATTAATAGCCCCCATATCTAGTAAATATTCGTATAAGTATATGACACCATATTAGCAAATATAAAAATAGGTTTCGAAAATAGAGCACAAAATGGCACGATAACGAAGAAAAAAAAATTCCAAAGGATTAATATGCTCGACTTTTATTGGCGTAATATTTCAAAGAGTCAACAGGTTGAGGTAATATTAAACACAGGTTAATATTTAGTTACAAATTTAGTTTTATTATTATTATTATTATTATTTTTCTTGAAAGTCAGATTTTGGATAGTCAATATTAATTTAACAGCTAATAACTTTTATGTTAATTTTGCACGATTTTGTTTATATTTAGTAGCAGACTTTTAACAAAGTTTATTATTTCATTAATTTTTAATACAAATATAAAAAACTCATAACAACATAAACAATTAGAAAAATTTGCAAAGAGAACTATTACACCAAAAAGAGCATACTGTCACATACTCTCTTTTCATAGCTGTCACATAAATACCCTCTTAATTTAACTTTCCAATAGTAAGAAGACATTTGTCAGTTGAAGAAATTCATTGATTTTTCTGACTTTGTAATGAGAAATGTACAATGAAAATTAAAAAAAGAAAAGACTTTTAAAGCATTTACTACAACCCCATGGAATTTTAAATAAATTTAATTAAAGTTATCTTTTAGTTAAAAAATAAGTTACCTTCGGTAATCTTTGTATTAGATGTAGAGGAAACATCCGGATCTATTGTACTAATGCCATCACCTGAAGCCATTTTCCGCAAACGTTCTTTAATTTAATACTTTTTTACTTTAGATTTATAAATAATTACAAAACAATTTCTTAACTTTTTAATAATTAAATAGTTGGTTAGTTAGTTAGTTATTTAATTAATATTTATCTAATGAATGAGTATTATTTGCCATACACAAGTGTTCACAATGATTGATTTATCAACTAAAAGGTAGTTTTATTTCATTTCCGTTTTTCCATTTAGTTTTTATTTTTACACTACTGAGTATTTTTCTTTTCTTAGTTTTGCGTTTAAATACATTTTTCTTTAACTTTAGTTGCTTAAATCACACAGAAAATAAAAAATAAATTTGCACTAAATATTTTGATTTATTGCTTTAGTTTAGTAAATTGATTAGTTAGTTGGTTACTTAATCACTGGGGTATTTTTTTCATTTTTTAACAATCACACAGAATTTTCAACTACTACCAAAAATAAAAGAAAAAACTCAAATATACTGCTTCTTGTTGTAAAAACCTTGGAGCTACTACTCTTCTTAAATGGTGAATTGTCTTTTTGCTACTACTAATGTCAGTGCATACTTATAGGCGAAAAATGCCTTGGAAAATTATAAATGAAAAATATTGGTTGATAAATTTCCAGTTGCAACAGGGTTGTATTTACTCTAACGTTTGTAATACATCCGGCACACAGAAACACAGACACACAGATAACATTATTAACATGTTGCCAGACTCTTTGTTGAATATAGAGTTAATGTTGAAAGAGTTGGATAGAACGATGGGTATGTAACGACAGTAGTGGTGGGTTTACTAAATTGTTATCTTTTTTATTTTATATTTTTCCTTTTTTATTTAAGAAGAAAGAAACAATCAGAAAATTTTAATATCTAGGGAATATATTTAATATTTACATCAATATTTGGAAAATTGAGGTTGTGGACTTCGTTCCTTAGCATATTGCTTATATAAAAAATAGACTAACTGATTATAATACTGTACAGTTCAAATCTTTTAAATATAAATATCATAAAATAATGCTTTGTGAATTTCAGATAAATTTTTAACCTTCATTTTCTCATTTTCTTCTGTAATAGTAACTGTTGCTTAACATTAAATGCAGAAAACAAAATCGTCTAAGTATTACAATGCCAATCATGTAAATTATAAAATATAATGAAATATATATTAAAATTCATATTTCCATAAATATGTGCTATAGTCTGTTTTAGTAGTGGCTTGACATTTCTGTCATTTCAAAAAGCTTATATTATTATCGTAAGGAATTAATATTTCCAGAATGTAGAGTATTATTTCACATCTCTTCAGGAAATTGGTGTACAAAAGAGATTAACATAATATTGTGTATCTGACCAAGACGCTAATGTATAGTCGAATAGATTAGATTGCAAGATCTTTTACTCAGTTCAAGAATAAGAATAACAAATAGTTACGTTAGCTTATTTTATTCTTCTTAAATCAATAATTTAATTGTTTAAATATTTGTTAGATTAATATTATAAAAAATAAATAAATAAATAAAAATCATATGTTTATATTCGAGATTAAAAAAAATTATTTTTTTCTGAAAATTTACCAAATAAATTTTTCAGAAGTAAAAGAAATTTTAAACATATTCCATAAAGGATAATTTTAAACAGGGATGGAAAAGTGGATTCTTTAGTACTTTTTTTTTAGCTTCAAGTTCCAAAACGATAACACAAATAGTTAGGACCATTCAAATAGGTTTGGTTTTTTAGTTTTAATTAATAAAATTTATTTACAATAATTACTAATATGCTCAGTAAAGCAAATTGTAATGAAAATGTTCTGATAAATAAATAACTAAAAACTAAAAATTTTATTTTAATTTCATTACTTTGAGGATGAAAAAAGTACTAATTGCAATTTATTTTGATACCGAAAATTATTATCATTTTCCACCCCACCGACCATATGATACACTACACCATTGTATATGTGCTAAAAATCAGACTAATGGTCAATAGCATACTAACATCTATGGTTTTGTATGAGAGCTATGGTGAAACAAAACTCTTTTGTACCGAATTTCATAGATTTCCCATTCCGGGAGGACATTTGTATTCGTAACAGATTTTTTTTTATTATATAGATCTATTTAGAATTAAAACACAAATATACGGTAAAAAATTAACAGCCTTATTCACAAAAAATAATCCGTGCTTGATAAAGTTTCACTATTTTTTTCTTATGGAAATTTACATACAAAAAGTTAGTAAAACTTTATCAAATATACATTATTTTTTTGTGAATACGGCTGGCTGTTAATATTTAACATTAACCCTGATATTTAATTACTCTTCTGTTAGGCATTATATTCAATTTCTGTTAAATTGACAACTTTATTACACAATTATTATTTTAAATTTTTTATAAACTAAAACCTTTAAACGAAATTCCTATAATTAAGTTATTCAACGAAATATTTTTTTGATGCAATTTTGACTGATTTAAAGATTGTAGATGTCGAAATAAATAAATAAAATGCAACATCTTATTTAATTGCAAATATATTTGTTTTATGCCATTTTTTATTTATAAATTGCCACCTTTAGGGCCATAAATCAAAATTAAATTAAATAAACATTGAAAGAAAAAAAAACTGAGTCTGACTGCTATGACATTTTTACCATTAATGTTCATTTGGTATACACCCCTCCTCCTCGTCTACTACTATTTGTTTCTAAAGAAACGTTAAGCAATTATAAGATTCAAAATCATCATGATGATGATGATGATGATAATGATGAGGATAATGACGATCATAAGTTTAAACGATTTTACAGGAAGTCAGTGATCACAATTTGAGTTTAATTTTTTTAGTTGTCTTCTTCTAAACTTTTAACTGTCGTTGTTTGTTACTCACTTGGAAAATAAGCCAATCAACTAAAATTTAAAATAGTTTGTTTTTTTATGATTTTTGCTTATTTTTTGCAAACCAATTTAAACATTTACTTGTTGATGATTTTATTGTAGATTATAAATTGAAATGAAGTAAGAAGAGAAAACAAAATTTAAGTTTTAAGAAGAAGATATGTATGTGCCCAACCAACAACAACAACAACAGCCATCATTATTCAATAAATAAAATTAAATTTAACAATTTAAATCATATATAAACACCATTTCCATTTTTTTTCTTTTTAAGACTAAAGGTACATGTGTTCAGACTAGTTTCATATGTGATCAAAAGGGGGCGTAACCACTATATTAAATATTTTCCGTTTTGTCCATTTTAATGGGAAAATATTTTTTAGTTATCATTTATCGTATTTTTACATTTCACCGAATATTGTTTGACTATCATTTTCTCTTCCAAAACATCAAACAAAGGCAAATAAGTTTTGTGGTCATGCAAATTAGCTCAAATATATGACAAATGTGAACATAGTTAGCATTAAAAATTAAACTGGGTATTTATTTTTAAATTCTTACAAATATAGACTGCGATAGTATTTTGAAAGGAAACATAGCTTAAGAAAATAGTTATAGATAAAAGATTTTTTATGGTCCTTCGAACTGGATGCTAATTGATAAACATTTAGAAATTAAAATTTTTTGCGAATGACTTTTTTTTTTTTTTAATTCAACACAAAATGGTGTATTTATTTTTCTGTTTATTTTACACTAACTCCTCCAGTAAAATGCTACTCCCATTGCCCATGCCCCCTATGCCATAATTCTTCCAACTAACTATAATTTATTTACAACAATGCATGAGCATTGTTTCCTATAATTCATCATTTACTATGTTGGCGCTTTTCTTATTCTTCTATTTTTTTGTGGCCATTTTCAAAGGTGTCTTCCATATCTTGATAAATTTTCATTCCATTTAATTTCATAGCATTTCATGGTTAAATTTAGACATTTTTTTTTGGCGTTTATGCTGCTTGCAACATGTCTTGTGTCTTGTCGTCTGCTCGATTCTGCCAAAAATAATAAATATTTCAATTAAAAACCCTCCTCTTTATTTCATTTTTTGTCGTTTTGGGGAAGGCTGGCTGTTGCTGGCGGTGCACAACAAAAATTTGTCAAAAATAAATAAAACAAAAAAAAAAAAAATATATATTTTATTTATTCTTTAGTGGTTTTTCGTTAATGTTGACTGGTATGCATTTTGATATTCCAATTTAATCCAAAAATTATATTTATTTTTTTTATTTGAATGCAATTCTTGGCTAAATATTTTTTAGTTTTATGAAATGACAATGACAGGTGGCATGAGGTTTGGAATTTTAAAAGAAAATATTGTTGGAGTTTTTAGAGACAGACCACCAAAGTTTACATGTTGTGGAGACATGAAAAATTTAATTCGTTAAAACATGTAAATATTGTGGATAATTACACGAAGAGTTATATACATAAACGGAGGGAAAATTAAGAAGTAATATTTTTAATAGTATGTGCTTAATGGACTTTTAATGAAAAGAAGTGTTAAGAAGTGTTTTAGTAAATTAAAAAATATATTAAGAAATTTCCCATATATGAATATATTACATCATTATGCTTAATTAATTTCGATTTCAAGTCATCTTTTCACAAAAGTTTAAATCTCTTTATTAATGGGCATCGAAGCACAGTGCTTCAGTTCATTAGACAAAAATAAAAAAAAAAACATTTTTTAAATTGTGAAGAAGTGTCTTATTTTCGGTTGTTTTTCAATTTGGAAGATTTCTTATATGTTGACGTAATTTATTTTGCTAAATTAAAGTAAAATAAAACTAAAAATTCCGATTCTGTGATATCCTTCACCATCTTTCCGACATATAATTTTATGCCCGCCTCATTATTTCACAATTATAAATCTACATTTTTTCAAACTACGAAAATATTAATACGAAATCATTAAAATCATTTAAATGCTTAATATACATGTTTGTGTGTGTATTTATATTCCTAACATATTTGTTTTAGTTTTTGGGTCAAAACCCTGTGAACGAATTTGATTTATTTAAAAAACCGATATTTTGTAAAAATATTTATTACCGATCTATATTAAAATAAAAATTTATAGCATAAGCTAGGGCTACAAGAAATCAAAACTGAGTTTTGCCTGATATCTCAGTTATTATGAACCGATTTTTTTTTTCAGAACAAAAATTCAGAAAAAAATGTCTGAGCCTTTTTACAACAACGAAGCTCCTAGTATATTCAGATGCTTCGGAAACTCGAAAACCGGTTTTAAAAACAGGATTTTTAGGAATATACCCACAATGTATGAACCGATCTTGATGAATTTCAAGCACAAAAGTCTCGAAAGTATTTTCGATCGTTTGATATATATTTAATACGAGCTGATTGACCCGTTGCGCGGGTTTTATTGAATAATAATATAAATTAAAATAAAATAAATTAAAGTTAATTTTTTATGAAAAATTCTTCTACAGTAAAGGATATTTCAACATGACTTGGAATCCGTTATGACATGGAATCACTGACTTCGAAATTCTTTAAAAATATAATAGACCATCATATGAACGAAAAAGTACCACAATGTCCCCTAATGAATTTTCATTAACTTAGGACCATGTCTCTAAATTA
>MINK01172119.1:0-28508 GCA_001735545.1 Phormia regina
CTAAAGTACAAGAAATAGGCAGGACGAACTAAGAAACGTTAAATTAAACTTACTTGGCCTTAAGTACCTATCCAGATGAAATCCAAAATACATGGTCCTAGGTTGTTATGATTTCATGGTACACACAATCACACCCTAAACGGCTAAAGGTAGAGTTAAGCCATTTACATTACAGAAGTATCTGTGTTCCCTTTAAAAATAAGAGATTTTGAAAAACGTTCATAGTGCCAATCGAAAAAAATATGGAAAATTTCAAGTGATACATGAACATAATTTAGAATTCAATCAACCAACCACTGATAGCGGGTTTGATGAATGTTTTTGAACTATTAGTTTAGAGCTATACCTGATTTCAAATCAAAGTTATAGAATTTGGTTATGCGTTATTAGGTGCATGTCATAAAATAAACTTTAAGGGACTTTAAACTGTCTTCGTTTTGTATTACTTGTAAAAGGACTTGTAAGAATCAAAAACCTCGATAAGTGAGAGATTGAGATCAGCAAAAAATGAAAGTATAAAGGAGAAATATACCATCTACACCATGTGCATCAAAATTCGTGAAGGGGTCTTATATTAGTTCACTGTCCATTTGTGGAGAGATACTTTTGATAGATGTTAAATCTCATATAAGTGTATTTTTTTATAGTGTATTCTATGCAGAATACACTATATAAAACTCATTTGTGTTAAATATTAAGTTATATACCAGAAATGATAAATGCAATTTTTCATTGTACTAAAATTGTACTTTTGGGAACATAATTGTACTAAAATAATAATAAATTATTTTGCGAAAACTTTACAATATTTCTTTGACATATCTCTCAAAATGGGTGGCATAATACTTAACACAATCTAAGGCTATTAAGTTGATATCAAGTTTTTAGATATCGTTTAAGTTAGACATCGAAAATGGTAGGAATTAGGTTGGACTATAACTCGATCAAAAATACAATCTTATAAAAGTAATGTTATCCAAAATGATTGCATGTGACAAATGTAAATAAAAAATCGTAACGCGACACAGTTAGCCGAAAGCAAAAACTTGGTCAATGCGGATGTAAATCGCTAAATTCTAGAAGGTCAAACAGCAAAAAAAAAAACAATAATTACACTGACTCGGGAATAGTTCCTTAACACATAGGTTAAACTATAAATTGTAATAAATTTATGGCAAGAGTACTTTTGTACTTTTGAAGAGCAGATTGTACTGAAAAAAGTACAATTGTACTGAATTTATCTTCCCTGTTATATACATTTATATGAGATTTATTAACGTTAAAGTAATTTTCGGAAGAGGTATTTATATGCGAACTATAGTCAATTATTGACCGATCTTGATGAAATTTGGCACAAAACTTATTTGCTCCGAATTACAATAAAACATTGATATATTTAAGACATTTATGGTCGTTAAACCTTTATTCTGGAAGTTTTTTTATTAGGGCTATATGAAATAGTGGACCGATCATTTCTCTATACAAGAAACACACTAAACTGAATAAAAATCAGAAAGTATACTTATTGCCAAATACCAATTATGTATATTGTTGTCAAAACAAAACAAACATATTGTTGTTAATTCAAAATTTCAAATACAATAATATATTAAGAAATAGAAAATACGTTTTTGCATAAAGAATTTTAACAACAATAATGTGGTTCTAATTAAAACATATTGCTTAACATGTTCTGCCAACAATATATTTATGAATTGAGAATAATTACTAGTGTGATCAACACGGTTGTCCAACCGGATTTAAAACCGTTTTTTTTCAATATGTTCAGTTCTTGAATTGAAATTGAAATAAATATAATTTTATTTTAAAAACATTGATTTCTGATGTTTTAAAAATATAGCTTAAGGTAAAATTGATATTAATTCAGTAAGATTAAACAAATAAATTTTTAACGTTTCAATTGAGACAGATCCACACATCAATCCATAGTTTCTGTTTATGTTAAATAAAACTTAATGTTCTTTTTCATGATTATTTTTTTGTGAAGTTTGATAATTGTTCTTCGTTCTCCTACACATAATAGCGCATTATTTGCAAAAGTTAATATTTCTATCAAAAACTACATTTCTGAAAAAGAAAAAACAATAAATATTATAATACAGTAGGGCCTCGATTATCCGTGATCTTCACAAAGAAGTCAAAACTTCACAAAGAAGTCAAAACTTATAGAAATATGGCCCGCTCAAATATACAAGGTAGTTAAATCATTAAACACAATGGGCGTGTTTAGCGCACTTACTCCCCTGGACACCCAATAGCCGCAACGAAAAGAATAGATATCAGAATTAAAAATATTTTAGTATCAACTCCTATGCTTTCTGTTCCTAAAATTTCAGCAAAACTTATTTCGGAAGGCCAAAAACTACCATCTTTATCCACAATTCGTAGAAAACTATATGAAGATGAGAAGCATGTTAGTGTTGTACGGAAAATTCCCTTTATAAATAAAATAAATTTATAAAAGATAATGAAGTTCTATGCAGAATACATTGTAAAGCTTGATAATTTTTGGGAAAAAATTCTCTGGGCGGATGAATCTACAATTCGTGTGAAGTATAATGGAGGCCAAATTTATGTTTGGCACAAAAATAATGAAGTTTTATATTTTAAGCATACAAAAACAACACTAAAGTCCAGTGAAATCGGCATAACGGTTTGGGGATGCATTTCTGCCTATGGGGTGGGGAAAATTAATTTCCAAGTTTAGCTTAATATGTTAAAAGATGTAATAACACCAGAAGGTAATAGTTTAAATGGTAACGATTTTGCACATATTCCCAAGGCGAAAATGGTTTCAAATGACATAGCGGAATAAACATTTAAGAGTCGCCTCAGAATTTTCGAAACTTCGGAAATATGTAGAAAGTATGTTCTTTCCATGTCAATTACGTTAGGCTCGAATGTCTCAAAATAAAGGAGGTAAGTGTGGTCATTAGAAGATATGTTTACTTATTTATAAAACAATGTTTTTTTTTTTTTTGGTTTAAGTAAATATATTAACTTTTAATATTTAGTAATACACAGAATTTCGCCCATTAAACATTATATATTGAAAAAACGATTATTATTTTCTACATATCTTTAATATATCCTAATTCTACTACTACTTTGTCTATTGAATAAAATTCCACATGGTCAGAGCTGACTTGAATATAAACAAATTATCGTAGGAGTTCTTGTATCGTGTATCATTTAAATAATTACTACACAGAAAAAAATTTTTCAAATTATTTTTAAATAAAATTATTAAAAAACTCTTTATTGGAATTTAAATATATTATTTATTATTATAATTGACTTTCTAAATGGTTTAAAAATAATTTTTTAAATAAATTAACATCTCCCCAGCAAAAACTTGGTAATGACATGTAGTTACAGATGTACTTACTTTTCAATGACAATATTTAAAAACTGAATAAATTTTTGTCTTTGATAAAGTGTTTGTTGTTAAGAAAAACATAGAAAATTATTTGACAAAATATTCAAAATAAAATATTCACAATAAAGATGCACCGCAAACATAATATAGCTTTTATAAAAGGTACCATAGAAAATATAATAAAAAATAAAAATTTCAATGACATAAATCCATTGGTATTATTTTTATAAAATAAACTGTATGCAGTAAATGAAAAGCGCAGTCCTCATTTTAAATGTGGATTGCAACTTCTGCCGCAACGAAGATACTTTATTTTTTTTAAAAAAATACATAATTCATTATCAAGAAAATTGGTAAGAAATTTTATTTCGTATGGCTTTAATACAAAAATTATTATTATTTTTTTACTTCAATAAAAACTTCTATAAATAGTCATGTGTCAAAGGACAAATGACATGGATGACTTCTTTTTGGTACCAAACTCTAGCGATGAATTAAACATGAATCTATTTCAATATACCAAAGTCTAAGATGTATCTTAAATAATAAGTATCTTTTTCAAAAATACAAAAAATTCCCATTTCTAAGATTGTAATTGTAAGTAAATATGTCGAATCTTACAGAATAGTATATTTAATAGTAAATTTATATGATTTGTATATTTAACATATTTGCTTTCGATTTGTTAGTTTTCATTATTAAACGCTAAAGCAAAATAAAACCAAAAAACTTTGGTTTTGTACATTCATGCCTTATAATGTGGCAGAAAAACCTCAAAAGTCATCATGCTACAATGAACAATAGAAATGAAGGTTCTTTATAAAACTCCGATCAAAAGAGACTAAAATACGAACTACCAAACCAAAAGACAAGATGACTTGACTTGAAGTTTGGAAGTGTTTTTTTTTTTTTTTTTTTTTTTTTTTTTTTTTTTTTTTTTTGTTTGGTTGATTTATTTGGCATTACATCCTGGTTGCTTATGCCTTGAATTCGTATAATAAATAATAAATTATTGACACTGTTATTACGCATACACCTACATACATTCTAACATTGTTGTTTGTTGCTGTGTTTGTTTATTTTATAAATGATTGTATGTATAGAAGAAGAACGTACGTACATATGTTGTAAGTAAGTAAATGTATATTTTCAGTTTATTTATTATCTGCAACATTTATAATCTAATACACGCGCTTTTCTTGTTCTTCTATATTTTGAATTAGAAATTAACCACTCACGGTTTTGTGATTGAAAATCTATATTGGTTTCACATTTAAAAATCAACATCATCGTCATCAGCAGCATCATTGGTATATTCCTTTACCTTCTCTACTATAAATTTCATGTTTAAGCTTTTCTCATAGCTAAACACAAGCAAACACAGATACACACTCCCTCACACTTTTGCATATTTGATTGTAACAAATAATCGTCAGATATTCAGCTACACTTAAAAAAATATATCCTTAAAATATTTTATAGTTTGTGATATTTATGATAAAATTTATTCATGAAAAATTAAATACAGAAAATTTTAAAAATTATTAAATTTTAAATTAAATAAAATTCAATTGGATGAAAATTTTCCAAGTGTAACAAAGTATTTAACCACTATGTATTCATTCGCTATCAAAACAAGAATATGTTCAATGTGAAATTTTCATTTATCGCTTCTTTGATGCGTAAATGTTCTGAAGTACTTACACGCGTCATACAATCAAACACAATTTAATACAAAAACAATACACCTCCACACCTCCAATATCAAACAGACTATCCCACCCCACTTATGCGATTCTCTTTCTCATCTTATTTGTAAATCTATAAACATTTGATTTTAGATGAAATGTATATTCCAACATTTGTCAATGGTAAGTATGTGTGTGTGTGTGAGAGAGTATTTATTTAATGTTAGTGTTTGCCTATGAAAAGTATCTTTGTGTGAGAGTTTCGCATACGAAAGTAAAGTGTCAAAATATTTACAATATCTGTCATTTGACGAATGATAATGTCAATATAGAAACGCGATTTTAAATATTTACATATAAACATCTCTCTATCAGACTTTCTCTCACACTCCTTAACGATTTTTAGAACTACCAGAGTTGATGAGAATTGGAGATATGTAAAGTTAAGGTATCTTTGTTTTATGTATTGACTCAAACACAAATTGAAAATCGCAACAACTATTGACAGTTATCAATTTTTAATTTTAACATTTTCGTATTGTTTAACATGTTCATGTCAAAATCTGTAGCGTAAAAAAGTTGATATTTGAAATGTTATACTTTAAAAGTGCTGTTGAAATAAATCCTTCGAAAAAAACAAATAAATAATAAATAATAGACAAAAAAATGTCACGTTGAAAAATTTAACGAAAATTGAATCCGAAAATATCCGATACTGCAATGGTTAAGCATTATTGTATATCGTGAGATACATGTCCGTATTTTTACTGGCAGTATAGATCTGTAGCTGTGTGTACGATATCATTGTTGACCACTGAATGCCGGGTATATGTTAACGTATGTAAATGTTATGTAAATATAAATATTTCTAAGTTTATTTCAATAATATCGGACTAACACTTTTTGAGTTAACATTAATTATGTGAAAAAACGTCTAAAGGCTTTTTTTGCTGTTGACCAGTGTTATTAGGATTATAATAAGTCATGTGAATAGTCTAGCTCTTCTAATTGACGAATATTGTAGAAGTAGAATGAGTAGTTAATTTACTACGTGACTTAAGGCTCCATTGTCACAGTGGGAGAGAATTGTACATTTTTAACTTCTGATCGGACTTGCCAGAAATTATAATATAGGTGTAGCAGCATAGTGTACTGTTTAGAGGGAAACCCCAAGACCCCTCAGAGGCACCTCGTTAAGAGGGCTCAAAGTAGAGTACCTCTAAAAAATAATTTTGAAAAAACTAATAGAATATAGTCGGAAATACCAACAGTCAAAAATGAGGTACTTTAAAAATCAAACATAGATATCTTAAAAACTTTAACAAATAAATACGGCATTCATATTATTTTATTGTCTTATCATATACAAAACTTTGAAATCGGAGAATAAAAAAAAAAAAATTAGCAGTCGATGTAAAAATGTTTATGTCAGAGGTACCCTAATTGAGTTCAAATAGCTCCGTCCCTGAGGGGTTGGTTGGGTCTCCTTTCCAAAATTAACATCGTACACTTAAAAATACAGTTATTTAAATAAAAATAATAATTTCTTTTAGTTCCAGTTTTGAGATTTTAGAAATTTGGGCGGCAATTGGAAAATCATGAAAAAATAGGTCGAATTTGGGAGACCAAAGTTTTCTTAGGAATAAATTTTTACAACTTTCTTTCAAATTGCATGAAATTTGGAGCCGGTGTTAAGGAAAAACTTCACTAAGGTAGGTGAAAATGTTAAAATTATTTTCGTAAAACCATAAGCTATAATGATATGCACATGATGTTTTTTGTCGATCTCTTCTAGTAGAATTTTGAAATAAAAAAAAATAAATAAAAATTTAAAACGATTTAGATATAACGAATACACATCTACTATCATTGTGTGAAACTTCAATCATAATTTCAAAATCATGAACGACAACGAAATTTTTTTACAGATTGTTCGGGAATAGATAGAAAATCGGAAGCCTAAAGTGGACGTGATTCGCCCATGTCATAAAAAATTTGGAGATTAGATTTGACCAACATTCTCAATTATTATTTTTTTATTAAATTAATTTCAGTAATAAGTACTTCTTTTATAGATTAATTATACA
This sequence comes from Phormia regina, assembly GCA_001735545.1. Classification (NCBI taxonomy): domain Eukaryota; kingdom Metazoa; phylum Arthropoda; class Insecta; order Diptera; family Calliphoridae; genus Phormia; species Phormia regina. The sequence continues at coordinate 7,176 of MINK01172119.1, forward strand.
CCATGTAAAATTTCTACGAAATAAATATTTATACATTTTGGAATATTTTTAAAATAAATCTACTCAATAATTCCTTTAACAAATTCACCGCAAATTGTGCCACCCCTTTTTAGTTGATTATGAAAGTTAATAATAATAATAATAAAAAAAAAGAAATATCATTGTCTATGTCCGCTTTTGGTCTGTTAGTTAAATCAGTGGATTGGTTTGTTTATATTACTACAACTCTTGCCACTGATGGATGCATCAACAAACATACTCGCACACACTCCCACACTGGCGCGGCTATTGTCGTTTGTGGTTGCTGTATGTCCCTTGTCAATATTTATCTACGCCGTATTTGCTTGTTAGGCCAAATGTTTATTTACGTATCATCATCATCGTTTATTTCTCTTTTTATATTCTATTTTGCTTGGTTTTGTTTTTTCCCTTTTTTTGTACTTTTAGCCGAAACTTGCAACACAACGTCAACAATATCAACACAACAAAATAATGATGATGATGTGAAAATATACATACATACATGTATACATACATACTTACATACAAACATATCTAGTAGTATTGGCCAAGTATGTAAACTAATTATGGTTGTAAATACAAAATAAGGATATTTATTTTATTTATATTTTCATATGAATGTATATATATATATGTATGTATGTATGTATCTGTTTGAAAGTGTGGTGGTTTGTATCGACACGAGCAAGTATGTGTACTGAACAATTCATGAATTAGCGAAGCGCAAAAACCAATTGTTGGCTTAAATAAATAAAATCTCGTATCATAAAATTAAACAGAAATAGTAAACAGTAAAGTTAGTAAATTAAAGTTTCTATAACAATTTCATTTTTTTGTTGATATAACGAATTTTTACAGAAACAAAAACAAATTTCAGATAAAACAATACATTATTTTTTATCTTGTTTTTAAATAATTTAAATCTATGAACAAATGTAGAGGTTCTACAAATTGTTCCGAGCTACGACCAATGTTCTAAATACACCAGTTCTAGAACATTTTTAGGAAAATTTTCGGTATCTATATATCGTTACAAAGTTTTTACTGGTCAGATGAAGAAAATCTATCTATTGTGTGTTTGTAAACATGTAAGGTCGGGTCATGTCAGCATTAAAATGTACTATTTAAGTGCAAACCCATTTATAGATTTTCACGATAAAGGGACTAACAGTATTGTTTATAATAACTTTATGGCCCAATCTCCAGGATAGGTCTATAACTAAGAAAAACTAATTGTCAAAATATTGCTAACATCTGCAGATGGAATTAGAAGATCATTACGAGAGAGAGAGAGAGAAATAGAGCACAAGAGTCTTATTGAGAAATGTATAAAATATTTTTTTTAATAAAAAAGGATCCAAGAAAAAATTATTACTTTTACTTGTTCTATCTTGGCGTTACGACCAATTATATTGTCACCTCCAGAACTAGTTCTCTAGAAGTGTTAGTTAGCCAGCACCCATTCTATTGAACGGTTCCAGAACTAATTCTTTAATCGAAATTGTCGCATTCAGAACTAGTGCTATATAATGGTTTCAGAACCTGTTTCTTATTTCTAATTCTAACGATTCTAATTTTGCCATAACGGCGATAACGATGGTGCATCATACAATTGAACATGATGGCAGTTAATCATTCTGTATAAAGTCCAGAAAATATTAGCTATTAAGCTGTAATTTTCACGGTTGTGAGTCTCTTTCAACCACTTTTCAGTAAATCTGAATTATTTGCCAGTATTATCCAATACTCTTCTAATGATAAAAAACTACTACAGTCTCGGAATTTATTGAAAATTCTAGTAAAAAAAAGCTGTGCGTTGCCTGGCACAATTTTTTTGCTCCTCATGCACGTCGAATCAGTATCTAAATTTCGATTTTGTTTCTATATTCAGAATATATTTTCTATGGATCTGACAGCAGTTTTGCATTTCTGAATCAACCAAAATTTATTTCCTTTTTATAAAAATTTTCAACATCTTTTTCACATATATTGCAAAAATCTGAAGAATTAGATATCCATTATATATATGTCATTTACTCTATTGAACAATCAGCCTCCAATGTACCAATATACGTCTCAGAATTTTTATGTTTTATTCGGTTTAGTTACTTCATACACGATTGGTACTAAGCTGGATCCATTCCTTAATGATCCTGAAGTAAAAAGTAATTTATTTGGTCTCGTAGACACTCCATTCACATACTCTAGAAAATGCTGAGGTGTGTCTAATGGCCTATTGAAACAAACCAGATTTCCTATTCTGAACTCTTTTCACCATACGTAACACCAGTACACTAGAATTGGACCTCAACTATGGCAATCAAGTTCAATTCCCAGTTTAAGTTCATTTCCCTGTAGTACTGGTAGCCTAAGGCCCCTTTTTATACCTTTCTCCGTGTTAACCCCCAAACTTTTGCTTGGGGTTCATAAGGACGATTTGTTGAGTTCTGACTGTATGAAACATTGATCGTGATTAAAATTTCCCAGCCTTTTCTTACACTAGCGCCGAATTAAATGACATTGAAAGCTAAGAGCCAAAGAAAAAATATATTGAAAAGCAACCATAATTGAAAACAGTGATGTTATGGTTGTCTGTAAATAATATAATTATACATGTAGCACCGTAGTATGGTTGAATCGCTATAAAAATATTATTGAACTGTAACCATATTTTTGTTGTATATGCATCTTATTCATGTATACAGCAATAATATGCTTGAATCACAATAAAATACGTACAAATAAATAAATAAAGAAATATATAAATAAAAGTTAATTAATTTATCATATAACAGTTTTTATTAAAGTTAATTATAATTGAGTTATGTAAAATAAATTACATTGTTATAAAAATGATGAAACTTGATAAATTTCTCGAATACCCGTACAAGATGATACAATTTTTGTATTGTTGCCAACACAAAACAAACATTTTATTGTCAATTCAAAATTACAAACGCAATAATATATTCAGTTATTGAACATAATAGAAATTTAACAACAACAATGTGGTTGTAATTTGAACATTATTGCCACATTGTGAATTGAGAACAAATGTACAACAAAACTATTTTTAAATGAAATTATATTTTACAATACAGATGATTGATATCAATGCGATGAAAATAATATTTTGGGAGCAACCATTTTTCTCGATGGGCATAAAAGAGGAGAGAGTCTAATGGCCTGAGATAATCCCCTAGTCACGTTCTCCTAAGTTGCTTATCATACTAATAAAATGATAAGATATATTTAGAAAAACACGCCTCACGTAAGATTTTATATTTCTTTCTAACCTTTGGTTCTTTTTACATTTTCTCGAGTCATTTATAAAATAATTTCATCTTTTAGAAAAAAATCTCATTTAAAAACAAATAAAACTTTTTATTGTTTTAAAAGAAGCCTTTTTATTTACTTAAGTACAACTAAAAAGTACATAATGTTATCTAGCGAATTGTATGTCTAGCTGAACTTCGTCGTATTATCATTTTGGGAGGTCTGTTTTAGCCAAAAGTTCAGTTTACTTAAATTTTTTTAACAAATAAACACAATGAATGCTAACAAAATTAAAAAAAAAAACGAAGAGAAAAAATACAAAAAGTAAATAAAATTATTGGGTTTTAATCATGAACACAACTCAATTGTGAATTTTAGTTTATTTGTTTTTTCAACAAATATTGACACAAGAAATGAACATTTAATAAAATCCTTCAATGAAATAAAAATATGGAGAAGGAGAGAGTCTCTATTTTCAAATAATACTGCCACTTTAGCAACAAATGTCGACATTATTCTTATTAGTTAGCATGTTGCTGTTGCTGTTGCACGCTCCTGTTGGTTTGAGAGAAGTTTTTGCTTGAGATACTCTCGTATGTTATGTTTTGTATTCGAGTATTTGCAACACACTCAATAATTCTAACAGATTTATGTTCTTTGGTTTGTTATTTTTTTGTTTTTGTTTTCTTCTTTTCAATTTAACAAAAAAGTTTTACTTATTTTCAAGTTAAAGGAGAAAGAAAGTGAAGAAGAAAAAATATATAAAGTTTTTGAAAAAGTTTTACGATTCAAGTATAGTCATGAAGAGGAATGAATGAGAGAAATTTATGCTTTGTGAATATTTGAGTAGTTTTGCATACATAAATTAATAAAATATTTGTATTTTATTATCATTTTATTTATTTCATGTTTTTTTTTTTTCTCTTTTCCTTATTTTTTATTATAGAACAACAAATAAGCGAGTGAGTAGAAAGAAATTTATAATAAAATATGAACCAACAGTTGGGAGAGGAAAAAAAAATTACATTAAATTTCGAAAAGAAAACTTTATCTAACAAACATGTTCTAACACTGAAGAAAACTTTACGTTTTAAATTTATAAAAAATTAACTTTACATTTTAAGAAATATCGAGGCCTCTATCGCCAAAATATCATAATCGACAATATTTTCGAAATTCGTGTTTTGATAAAAATCCACAATTTAGAATCAACTATCAAAATCTCATCAACGCATCAAGTTTCATTTTAGATGTTTCAAGAAGCTTCTCCTGTGTTCTGCACTTAAGACATTTTAGCGGTTAGAGCTCGATATCGTTCTGTTAGGGAAAAGAGAAAATACATATAGAATTTCTTTCAGTGTATAATATAACCATAAAGGATGCAATTTATCTTCTGGTTAAAAATATTTTATTTTAAATACAAGTGTAATGATGAGGGTGTTTTTAACGCTCCTGCTACTTTCTTAAACTTGTGCCTTTTTACTGTTATTTCATTTTATTTTATTTATTTTTTTCTCTTGATTTTTATATGATGTATTGTTTTTTTGCTTGAAAATTAAAGAAAATTGCTTAGGAAAATATTTACATTTGGTTTATTACTCTTGGCATCTTTGCAAACAAATTAAAAATGATTTGTTTTTCAGTAGTCTTCAGTATACACAAGTCAGTTCTGAGTTACTAATGAAAATAAACGTATAAGAAGAGTTTTGTAGTCCATTGTAGATATATATGTACGTAGATGCGAATATATTCTCATACTATTTTTGATTCTACCCTACAATTATTTATTATACAAATAGATTGTATAAGTATTTATTACTAATATTTTATTATGAAATGTTCTTTGAAGTGTTGTTTTTTTTTTTTTTTTTTGGTTTTCAAAAGGGGTTGTTTTATTAAGCTTTTTAGGAGGAGTTTGAAATATACATTTTTTTCTGTTTTTTAAATTAAGTTATAGACAAAGTAAATATTAATTTGAATTTAAATTTACAAAGATTACAAGAGAGATTATAAAATATAATTCTATTTCAACACAATGATTAAAGCAATCAATTTGGGCTATAAAATAAAATTAAGTGGAATGTAGTTACTCATTCTCGCATCTCCTATACATTTAGGAAATTGCTTAAATTATTAAAAACTTTTATTTTTGAGGCACAATCATATTTATCCTGGACTTCAAATGACTTAAACTATTAGTTATTTGTACATTTCAAATAGACTTTTGTCATCGATTTATGCATTTTGATCCTAAGTTTTCGTTTTACTGATTTCTTAATCATTTCTATCTTATAAATTGGTAGAGATTTTGTAATTTCCTGATACAATGCACAGTGGGCCAAAATTGGAATTTTTATGGAAATAGATCTGTTAATTTTGTAATTTCCTGATACAACGACAGTGGGCCAAAATTGGAAATTTTATGGAAATATATCTGTTAGGGGTGTATATAAGCAGGCTGATATTAGGATACCTCTGATTTATAAAAAATGTTTAATCGCTTGCCAAATTTTTGTTTCTCACCCGAACTCAATACATTATTGAAGACTCTGATAAGACCTACAATATCTATTTATATCTTAAATTTTTTGAATTATTTGTGTTTGTAATTTTAAGTACCTCAATTTTGCATGTTTTTTCATATATATCGTAGTATTTCCGACCGATTTTATTAGTTTTTTCTTTAACAAGTTAAAGAACAAAATTATCTATTCAGTAAAAAATTTAAGTTAAATTGCAAAAATTACGTCTTTGGGAGATTTTTTTTACGAAAATATATCTGCATATTTTTTTCTCTAAAATAATATTTAATTTAACATTTTCTTTAACAACATATATATTAATTTTATACTCTCCGAAAAGGTATCTTCACAAAGATGAATAAAAAACAAGACCAATAACTCAAGTGGTTAAGGTACACACTCTTTCGAATTTGAACCATTTTAAATGAAAGTTTTGACTTTAGTTTATATTTTTTTAGATTTCAATCGGCATACAGTTTAGGAGTCTATAATATGTTGTGAAAAGTTTTCAATCAAAATCTACAGGATTTCGAAAAAATGTGGATTTAATAGACGAAAATGTGAAAAAAAACGATTTTTGGCTGAACCGAATCTTTAGTATCCTTCACCGTGGAATAAGATTTGGTTTAATACAAACAACAACAGTGTTAATCATAATATTGCTGCTGTTGCTAGCTAAACTACTTGCCTATACAAACAACAAAAACAATGCTGAATATAAATGTTTTTGTTTTTTTAAATCAATAACAATGTTAATTATATTAATAAATAATATAATTAAATTCCAATTGGCATATATTTCGGATACTAATGGAACGACTTTTTTAAAATAAAAAAAAAACATTTGAAGAAAGTTGAAGTCGATAGATTGTATAGGAACCTAGAAAAGCCGTCAATAAATACGATTTTTGGGAGCGTCATTGGCTGATAAGTCAGTTATAGTTCATTTTTGCTATCGTTCTTACAATTTGATGTATAAAAGATATAGAGTGTACTCGCGAAAACGTGAACAAATTTTGTTACACCAATTATTCGAAAACGTGAACAACACATGAAAGCTCCAGAACTTGAACAATTTTTTTTTCTTTTTTTTAATTTTTGGTGTTTATAAATTGAGAAATTCCCGAAATAAGAATAAAACCTTTAGGTTTCTAGTCGTAGAGGCATATAATACCTGTTTTTGGTCATTCAAACAATCAACATAAATATATGTTTAACAATCGAAAACGTGAACATCCTTGGAAAAAAAATTACGTTTGTATAAAACATTGGGTCAAAATATGTGGACACTTTGTTTTCTCTTATGAAAGGAAGAAGCCTTTTAGCTTTATCGTACACTATACAACATAAGTATTTTTGTATGAAATTTGATTTGAATTTGATTTCAATTGCAGCATTTCAACCTAGAATTTTTTGGTCTTATATGTCCAATTAGCTTTAATTTTTTGCAACAAGTAGTTAGAGCATTGAGACAACCGATGTGCTTTAAATTTTGTATATTGTTTCCGAAAAAAATTATGAGACAAAACGTGTGTAAAGATATTTTCGAACGCACTTCTTAATATCATTAATTTTGGAGAGAAACCATATTTTTGGTTGCTATCCCCATGCTTATCCTAACAAAAATAAACAGAAAGAGGAAGTACTATATAAGTTTTCATGATCAACAAGTGCGAATATTATATTCGGCTCGGCCGAATCTCGCATAACTTTGTTGTTTACCTACGGATTTTGCACAAATCGCAAACAAACCTTATATGAAACATAATTGAGACAAATTTCGCCCCTCAAAGATTTATCGTTCGAGCGAGGAGGATATCCTTTCAACGGACGGACAAATAGACAAGCATAGTTTGATCGACTCAGAATAGAACCAGGACCGAGAACATATTATATAATTTATGGGATCTTAAACGATTATTTCGACATGTTACACACGGAATGACAAAGTCAATATACCCCCCATTTTTTTGACGGTTGGTATAAAAAAAAAATAATATACAACATTTAGAGATGTATTTAGAAATTGATTGATTAAAAACATCTCTGTCAAATATTTGTTACTAGTTGCCGTAAAAATTCAAAGAATGTGGTTTGCATGACATCGTGGACATTGATTTCTATTCAGTTAATAATCATTTAAAAATTATAAAATTTTCATATGACAAGTCTATGTTAAATTTATTGGAAGTGGTCCAAATTATCACAACTTTCGGATCACAAATTCAGGATCTATTTGACTTCTTTGGTTGATTTTTTTATTTATTTATTTAAGTCTAAAGAACAATATTCTTTACAGACTAAGGATTAAAATTAAATTATATTATTACATTTTGTTTGTATGTAATTATAATTGTTAATATGAATTAATTCATGTTTTGAAGTTTTTAAAATCTCTTTTTTATGCAGTAAATTCAAAAATATGATTATTAAGAGAATTAAAGTAATTTAATGATCTGATTATTGGACTATTTAACACATAAATTTCTATGATGTAAGCTAACTTAGAATAAATTCTTATGACGGAGTGTAATTATCCTTGGGACATGAAATGGTATTTTATTTAATAATCCCGGGCAATCAATATTTTTATTTAAAAGATCAAACAAAAATAGCAAAGATTGAATCTTGCGTCTTTTTTCTAATGAAATCATTCCCAAATGTAAACAACGGGATTCATATAATGGTGACGGAAAAATATAATCTAAGTGAGGCAGGGCGTAACGAATAAAACGTCGTTGAACCTTCTCAATACGAGCAATGTGAACATTACAATGTGGACTCCAAATAATAGCACCATACTCTAATTTAGACCTAACAAATGATGAAAACAAATAAGGATCCAAGAAATCGGAAGAATTTCTCTTTATAAATGCTAAAGATGAGTAAACTTTAGGGTATATTTTTAGCATGCTCATTAAATATCTAAAGAATTATAGAATAATTTCTCTAGATTTCATACAACTATATAAATCGCCACATTGTTTAACATTCTTTAACCAAAAGATTTCAATTATTTTTCTCAACACTATCTTCTAAAACAAATTTTATTTTTTATTAAGAATATAAGATACAAAATAAAACTCACCTGGAACGTAGATAAATCCAACACAGCCATTGAAACTAGAAGATTAAATGTTGCAGCCGCTAACGAAATCGTTCTCGGTGGAATGCATTCACCTGTAAAAATTACAAAACAATACTCGTCACTCGCACCATAAATAAATCAAACAAATACAAGACATAAAAAACGGATATAGAATCATAAAATCATAAATCAAACACTAAAAAAAAACTATGTGCTGCTGTATTCTCATCATTCAGTTAACAAGAAAAACTTTATAATTTCCGTTTTTAAAGAAAACTCACGTTGAGATTTGAAAACATACGAAAAAATATAAAAAAATAAAACTGTTAATGTTGCAAAGAGTCAAAATGGATAACAGACGAAAAAAAAGTAAATCATCCGAAAAATGCACTTTGCACTTGATTAGAAAAATATAAAATAAAAACAACAACAAACAGGTCATAAATATGTGAGTCATACAAATAAATAAGACTACATACAAACATATCAACTTGCCACAGCAAGTTGCATTAATAATACCAACAACAACAACACACACATACTTACCAATAGGTACTACACTGGCATAGAGCATAGATATGGAACCAAAGAGTTCAGTTGATTTTGCCGCACTTAGGAAACGTGTAGGATCTGTGGGTCCTGTGAATAGAAACAAAAACAAAATTAAGAATAAAAAAAAACAAATAAAATTAAAAAAAAAAACTCTAAAAGAAAAGCAAATTAATAAAAATAAATACATAGAAAAAAAGGATAAAGCCAAATAAAAATAATAATAAAACAGTAAAAGGTGAAAATTAATGAAAAATTAGCCACAAGGTGTGAACATAAATGAACATTAATGAGTGTAACTTTTTCTTGCTCGACCATGCAGTCAAACATGATGATTACGTGCATTCGAATAGAAAGGACAATTGGTTTTGTGTTACTCTATAATAAAAATATTTCATTTACAAATTCATTCATTGAATAGAAAATGTGGACTTGCTGTTAACGACAACTGCATGTTGTAACACTTACCCGGTGGACAGACATCAATGAACCTTGTAATGAAGCCAAGCGTAGCCAACAATGACAAAACCACACTCTGGTGGTTTTCAATTGATTCACGTATTTTCATGCATCGTCGCGATAATATTTCAATGAGTCCTGTTATTACAGCATAACTGTAAAGATAAGGAAGTTCATATAAAATTATTTTTAAGATTCAATATATATTTCTTATCAATTATTTTAAAAAATAATAATTATTAATTGTAAAAATTTAATTTTCGGACATAAAAAATCAGACATAAGAAAAAATTAAAATATTTCTTATTATTTATGTAATGTAATGCTTATCTTGTGACTTTTTTATAAAGTATTTTACACCCTTTAGGTCCACATTATTTAAACAATTTAAGTAATCTATAATACATTCTTCGATAGTTAATATGACAATATTAATACAAATGTCACGTCTAATGTTTTGTAATAATATATATAAAATACAGTGAAGCTTCTTACAAACTGACCAAAAAAAGTCAAAATTTCGATTCTATGCATATTTTTCAGAAATGATGTTAATAATTGATCCTAATAAAATTTAAACAAGTAGAGGATTCCAATGAAATTTTTACACAGTTATTTACACTTACTTTAAGATTAGAGAATTTTAGAATCTTTCAGGCTTTTGTACTAAAACACTCGTGTCGTATTACATATATTTTGTATATTTAACCAATAAAGTGTACGTCAAAGCTATAAGGTCACTTTTCTTTGCACCGTGATTTAAAATTACAAGGGGTATTTGATGGCACTGTTAGGTAAAATACTTATGACTAAAAGGTGTTCCAATATACACTCTTTAGGTACATGTAATCTGAAAAAAAATTGTTCCCAACAACATTCTTTTCAATACAACTCAACATCGACATTCTGAAGTTGTTTTGTGTCAACAGTTAAGATATCTCTGCATTACATGGCTGTCACTCCTCTAGATATACCTACTCCATTTGCATCTTAATTACGTAAATCGATAATTGTGGAGATCTTGTAATAAAAAATATTTACTTTGTAAGGGGATTAGCATTTCCACTGCTCCAAACGAACGGGGACAAAAAAACTTACCGGACTGGACCCATATTTATTTTTTAATATAAAGAAGTTAAAGTCGAAGAAGTTAAGTTTGGACAGTGTCAAAGCGACATAATAAATTATCTATGGTTACAAGAGAATCAAATCGATTAATAGCATTCGAATAATTGAAAGCACTTTATTTTCTAATAACCCGAATAATCTGTGGCTAATAAATGATAAAACGTAAACAAGTTTTTTGGTGTTATATAATTATATTTTTTATTTTAAATTCAAATTTATGTTAACATCATTTCTTAACCGGAGAAGAAGGACGGTCAAGCCCGTCCAAATGATATCTTACACCATTGCCTATGTGTACCAAAATTCCGGAAGGGGCCAATTGTGGAAAATAAAAAAATACATATACAGAATATTACATCGATACTAAGATTGACATGTATTTATGCACTTTTTGGTGATTCCCGAAATTGGATCTTATATGGGAGCTGTCACTTATACTTATATAAATGTTATATGTGTTGAATTAGTTTAATTAATTAATATTAGTTATTGATATTAATAATTAGTTATTAATATTATTAATATTAATAATGTTAAATTAATATTAGCATTTTTGTGGGATTTATGCACGTTAAAGTGATTTTCCAAAGGGGGATTTATATTACCATTATGGACCGATCATTACGAAATTTGGCACACAGATTTATGCTTACTTGAAATTTGTTTATCTTTTTATTGTTAATATTTGTGTTAAATTTTATTAAAATATTTATATTTTTAGGTAATTTTGAGTGTTAAAGCTATATTCCAAGAAAACATTTGTATGGGGGCTATGTGAAATAATTATGACGAAAATCAATAGGATTTGTCCTTGTGAAAAAGAAATCATATGTACCAAATTTCATCACACTATTTCAAAAATGTAGGAAGATTTTTTCTCTGCGTTACAATATTTGTTACGATAAAATTGCTTTCGCTATAAATCTTAAATGATACGTTGATAAAATTTTGATGGAAGCTCTAAATTTTCATCAAAATACGAATTTCGAAAATGTTTTCCGTTACGATAATTTGGCGGCCTCGGATCAATATGATAATTTTCATAACAAATTATAAAAAAATCTTTGTTTTTTAAGTGCATATTTTCTCGTTTTTTAAGCATATTTTTCGCATATTACTGCATAATTAATGCGCATAAAACCTACTTATTACTTTTTATAAAAAAAAAACTAATTTACAGTTGAATTTGAAGAACTTTTTATATTGTATTAGATCTAATTTTCTCAACCAAATGGGCGATAGAACTATTAAGATATACCCTATAATATCTGCATTTCGCTTCAAAATAAGTATTTTAATGGATTAGATTTTATAATTAGTGTTATTTATATCTCTAATATGAATTACCAAAACTTATAAAAATCGGTACTTCGAATAATTATTTGTCAAATAAACCGATTAATATGAAACATCGATAAATTGGATACCCTAATGAAGGGGTTCTCACAATATCTTGGTTCGCGATGGATTCGCGACCCACTACAACTTTAAAAATGTCATGTAAAGATAAATTAAAAAATATATAATTCTCTGTCCTAAAATAAAATCTATCTAAAAATCTATTATGATTAAAACAGTTTACGGAGCCAATAAGCTGATAAATTTCTTTTTATTTTAACTTTTGATAAAAATTGAATTGGGTTACATTTTCTTTCTTTTCCACAGAATATTATTCCATGATTAAAATTCTAAAAGGGCATTGGAGTCGAAAACTTTTGGAAATATCTGTAGCTTCTAATCGTCTTCTTAGACTTGAGTAGAATTCGTTATAAACGAAGCAGAGGTGTGTACAATGTTTGAAAGTAACATCCAACCGACCCCTAGCGATTAAAATTTTTAATAGCTTGCCAAATTTTTGTTTCTTTAAATTTTTAATATATTTATACATTCTTGCTCTCGTATCTCAACTTTGCAAGTTTTTGTACCAGATTTTTCATTTATATCCCAGTATTTCCGACCATTTGCATTAAATAATTTAAGAACAAAAGTATCTTAACACATTTCATCCACTTTATATTAAAGTTTTCAACTTTATTTTTTTTTTTTTTCTGAAATCCCAAATCACTAATCTACAAATGGATTACAGTTCAGAAATCAATAGCATATTGTTTACAACATTTGGTTGTTACTGCTTTTTTTAGTTTAAAAAGTAAAAAATAACAGTTATTTTCATACTCTAGTATAAATATGTTTTTCCATTTTTAAATAAATTCAGACTTTAATTGGATTTTTTTAAATGTCTCATAATATTTTTATTTAAAAATTGTATGTTAAAGAATATTTTTCAATATATCTTCGCGACTCCCCAGGAATATCCTTACGGACCCCTTGTGGGTCGCGGACCACCATTTGAGAACCGTTGCCCTAATAGATACCAAGCAATAAAGGAACTTAAATTTATCTCAAAAAGCTATGAACTTAACATTTTTTATGTTAACCAATGGTTGTAATTGGAAGAATGTTCTTTTATATATAAACTATTTTTTAATAAAAATTCTGTTTTAACTTTATTAAAAGATAATAAAAATGCTTTAAAATTTTTATTTTCAAAGAAATTTTTAAACCTTCTTTCTACCTAAATTTCATTTATTCTCACTTTTTGGAAGTAGTTATTAAGAACTTTGAAAAAAGTTAAAAATATGCACCTGGTAAAATTGAAAAAAAAAAAAATATATGAAGTGCTCTCTCTTCATCATTTTTTGCTGGTTATAGCCAAAATGTTGTCAATTTTGGAACGTAATTTGTTCCATTATATAAACACATACAACAAAATGTCATACAAAACTAACTTAAAAATATTAATTAAGTCAGGCTCTTTTGAAATACCATTTTAAATTTAAAAAAATTAATTTTAATTTAATTATATTCATAATATGCATTATTTCAATGTTAAAACTTTATTATTAAATTCATTCTTAAATAATAAAAACTTATACAATTTAATGTGAAATTAAGTGCAACTGGCCACCATAAACGAATAAATAAAATGAAACAATTTAAAAATCTGAATACGTGTCACTGAAAAAAAAAAAACATTTAAATCCATAATCCACATCCTTGCCAGGCATATGCATGCAAAGCGGACTAAGACCAACAATTCATGCATACTCACAATAAAATAATCGTAACTGGGAAAACAAAAAATAAATAAAAAAAAGTTCTGTACAAATCAGAAAAATAAGTTTTTATGACATTTGTTAAAGCTTAACGGCAACGACGACAAAAACATCTACAACAACATCAACAAAAATGTAAACAAATCTCAAGAACTGCGAGAACCTTAACACTTGGCATAAATACAGTTGATGAAAAAACAAATAGAACAAAACACGCAAAACAAATGCATCTTACAACATACAATAACAAAAAAAAAAAATAACAAAATGGAATAAAGTACAGAAAACAAAATAGTGGAGGAGGAATTATTTGTTACAATTCTAACACTGTTTCCAGATATAAATTAAAAAGAGCTTTAAATACGTTGTGATTAGCTACTGAATGGCAATCATTTCTAAACCCGCAAAATTATCGCAATAATATAATCGTGGATATTTTAAAATTATACAAGCTTTGTGATTACCATTCAATGGAATTATATTTTTACCAAGATATATTAAGCCTTAGTTATTGCATTTAAGATTCGCTAACAATTTCTAGAATTAAAGGACTAGTTTGCAAGATATTAGCATAATTATTATATTTTGGAAATTGTGTAGTTATGAATTGCATGAATCCTTTTGCAACACTACAAATACATGAAATACTTGCATACATATGAAACGTGTTATTTTTACTATATATGTATTTTAAAATACATGTATGTATGTATGTGTTTGTATGCTCAGCAAAAGTAGCGTGTGTATTTGACACTTGTTAAAATATTTGTACTTTAGGCATCCTTGTTATCCTTTTTTTCAAAGCTTTTCTTTAAATTTTTTTTTTTGCTTTTACTTTTTTTCATAACATCTACTGCTGAATTAGAGTGGAATAGTGTATATAGAGTAGTTGATATTTACTTAAGCAGTACTGTTCAAGTGTTCGTTTTGGGATGTGCCTGCCAACAAATACTTTGCAATTGCTAGAACAACAACAAAAACAAATGTAGCAACATAAATAACAACAACTATCACGCTAAATAGTGCAAAATAGAGGGTGACGAAATAAAAAATAAAATAAATAAAAACAGAAGCAACTTGAGAGAAAAAAAGAAATACTCACACACTCTTAACAAAAATATATAAATAGATATTTAAGTAAATAAAGGACACAAATAACAAATTCTAAAACAGGAGGAGAAGGGGGTGGTACAAATATAGATATTAGATTAGTTAATAAGTAATTTCAGTTAGACAAAACATGTTTTCGATATAGAGCATAAAAAATATAGAACAAGCACTAGACAACTGTATTGGCGTTCCTAAGCATCATTATAACTCGATATTCGCACTTGCAATCCCAATCACACAGTGATCCCAAATTGATTTTTTAATAATTCTGTAAATTGTGAAGAACTTATTTGATTTTAGGCCGCTTGGGGGTCTTAATTTCGACCCTGAAATGTTTAATTTTATTACAAGAATCGTAAATATCTATCCAATAAAAGTCGTATTAGTCTGAAGTTAAAACTTTTAACATTTTTGGGGTTAAGTTTGCTTGAAAAAGGTAGCATGTTTACGCCTTCAGCCAGAGACCTTTCTGATCACTTTTAAAAACAGAACAGATTATAAACCTAAGCTATCAGTTAGGATTGTCATTCCATTTCCAATACAAACCCTATGAAATCAATAAGCCAGACGCCATGACACTGCATGAACTCGTGATCCAGCAATCAATTCTTTCAGGCTAGATTCGTGTTGTGTCGTAAAATAGGTTCAACACACACTAAATATCTAATGCATCACGCCTTTAATTATTGAAACATGTTTTCCCCGGATTAGGATATCGGAAATTTTCGGGGTTTTTTAATACCCAGGTTTTAGAACAAGTCCATCAATATTGTGACAAAATTGTCTCTACTCGTTATATATTAACTTCATTTCACAAAAATATGCTTCAAATTTAAAATTTTAAATTCTCTTTGGTCATGAACAAGAGAAATTTCATCACATTTTATTTTTCTTACCCAATAGTTGTAAACAAAGTATTTTTGTAACTTTATCTATTTATATTTAAAAAGGACTAACGGACCATTGGACAAACAGAAACTTGTTTTCATAGTTAACCAATGTGTTAATTTACACTTTATTTTTATTTCAAGAGTTTATTTTAGTTTTTCTTTCCTTCTGAGTAAACACATCTCACTTTACGATGTCATCAACAAAATCCTATGGAGACATGCACGAAAAGCTCTTGTATGAACAGAGAGAAAGATAGATTTAAAAAATAAAAGGAAACCTCTTAAACATCCGTGATATTGCCACTAAATACCAAATGTTCTGAAACAACCAAACAGGACGACAACTATGACATTCTTAAAAAAAAAAAAAAAAATATTCCTACTGGACAAACACATACCATCAAACCGACAATAATGTGGTCCATGTAATGTCCGTTATTTGGATTGACGATGATGATAAAGACAATGATGGTGTGGCATCTACATATAAAATAAACGTGCGGCATATTGTGTTTATTATTCTTTCTATCGGAAACCTTAACCAATGTCTAGCGTTTATATCTATTTAACTGCAAATACTCATTCAACCACATTTAAACATTTGATACATCCTTACTGATGTGAAGGAATAAATGAATAAATGAATGAAAGAATGATGTATAGCAAACGAGAGCCAGTTACATATGAAGTGACATAAACAAAAATGCTGCAAATGTCAGCATTATTATTGTCATTGGGTTCATGTGTGTTTGTTTGCTTTTAAATGTCTGAATATGAATGGTCGTATGTAAGTTTGAGTATGTCCAATGAAAAGGACACAGTGTAAACATAAGCCAAGGATACTGTACAAATCATGTTGAAATATTTGTACATTTATTTATATGTTTTATATACTTATACTTGGTAAGTATGTATAAGTGTTTATTAAGAAACGTATGTAAATATGTAATAAATTCATTTTTACATTTTGCTTCTCATTTGTATGTCATAAGATGTCCACTCACGACAACAACAAGGAGATATATTTGCAAATAGAAAGGATATTTTTGTGGCACTGATGAATATGTTTTGTATTAAGAAGTTTAAGACTTATTTTGATTTAACGAAAGTAACCTTTATGAAATTTAAGAGACGAGTAAATCATTCAATTATTTTTTTAAAGAAATGTTATAAAATTACTTTGAGTGTGATTCAATGACTACTATTCAAATTATGTTAAGAAAAAAATCAAGCTAAAAAATAGTCAAATTAAAAATTTATTGTTTCTGAAAATAATAAAAAAGAAATTATGAAAATATTTTGCTATTACAAATACGATTTTTTCTTACATCTAAGGACTGCGTATGGAAAAATTCGTGCACCCTTTAAGACTTATAACGTATAAAAGTAGAGCATATAAATGTTCTATACTAGCCATTATGCTCAGTAATTGTGTGCTTAATTTAGTTGTTATAAGGAGTGCGATCGAAAAAAATTTAATCATTTGGAAAATGTTGATCTTAGAGTTTTGATTGTTCTTTTGTCTTCTATACTTCTAACCACTTATTTGAAACAGACCAACTGCTTTTAAAATCTTCGATATTTTGGGACACCACTTTGGTCCCTTTCGTTGGTAGGAATATTGTTAATTTAGAGGATTGTCCCCTCTTGGTACAAAAACTGTGTTATTTTGGCACCATTAATGAACTTTCGTACGCAGTAACATGGTGCTTAGTTGGAACAAAAATATGTGCTCTTTTATGTAAGGAAGAACGAAAAACGTTTTTGTTTTGCCGCAACTGCAAAAAGCTTTCATACCAGGAATTATTTAAGAAATTTTTATGCTTTTGTATCCAAAACGTAACTTCTACATTTCCTCGAGTATTACTTATACAAAAATTTTGATCTAGGAACTTCGAAAATTCTGCTATCACATACTTTTTGTCATCATTTATACAACATGTGAATGTTTGTATTAAAATTAATTTTAATTTCTGTCAGTAAACTTCTAAGTTTGTGCCGCAAGACTGTTCTTAACTTCTTGGACTTTGGTTGAAAACATAAACTTTTCAATAGCTTTAACTTTTCATATCAAAATCCAGAGCACTGTGCTAACCGGGCTACTTTTCTATCAAAAGTGCGGTGAAGTTCTTTTCAATATGCTTTCATGTGAATATTTTTCTTTTCACGAACCAAGCTTCTTATCCTCTTGATGATTTTTAATAATTTATTCATTTTGATCAAACTCATGACATAACAAACAAGGATTTCATTAAAAATAAAAACTGAAATATTTTTGAAAGATAACTGATCAAAAATAAATTCAAATATTGTTGCCGAAAAAAGTTATAAGGCAAAACGTGTGTTAAAAATTTTTCGAACGCAGTCGTTAACGTAATTAGTTCTGCAAACAAAAAAAACTCTAGGAATGAAGGTGGGGTGAGAAGTGAAGTTTTATTAGTCATAAAAAATGCAAATACAAATACAAAACGAAAGGAATCCAGATTACTGAAGAAAAACCCCATTTAAAGAGAAGACAAAGGAGAGGAAAAAAGCTATTTTAATTAATATTTTTATTACTGAGAAAATAATATGAAATAATCTAGTTATTTATTATTAAATAAAAATATATTTAGATATTGCATAAAAAAAATCAGCTAAACATGTATGTAGTTCCTATACATACACAACACATAATTCTATATTATTTAATACACCCCTCTCTTTCGAACATATTTGAACAAATAATATGAAAGAAAAAAATGCCATAAATGTATAATAGATATATCGTGATGAATTAAACAAGTCGAGATAATTTACAAATTGATTGATAGTAAAAAATAAGTGAGCTCTTGTATTGAAAAATAAAATAAATGAATTAAAATAAAGAATTCCTATTATGGATGATGATGATATTTTATTTACAAAAATTCAGGCAGTTGCATGAAAATATATATAAAATTCAAATCCATTAAGGTATCAGGGGGAGGGAAAAAAAGATATTTCCTCCCCAAAATAAAAACGCTTAAATGAAAAATTTGTACTGAATCATAAGACAATTTAAGGAAAGTAAGTTAAAAAAATCATTCTGTTTTCCTCCCCAAATTGAGCTCGGATCCGCGGCATGTATCAATTAGGTACAATAGTACACATACGTAAAGGTGACCTAAGAAATTTAAATTTAAAATTTCTATTGAGTTCCTCTATCATTTCTATACAGATATTAGAAAAAAACTAAGCTTTTGTGTAATGACTTTTTTGAAGTATTTAAGGCGAAATTTTAATTTATCGCTAATAATATGAATTGTATCATAGGATACGGGCATAGTCAATAAAAGCCTCGATTTTAATTTTTATTATTAATTTTTTTTTCAATTTTCTATTATCTTTTAATCTATTAATATACTAATTAATTCCCTTGTATTCAGCAGCACAAAAAACAAAAAATAATTTTCATCATAAATTTCAAACACATCTTAGGATTAAGTTTTTAAACAGATCTCTTTAATTGCAATATTTCCCAAAAAATCGTAGAATTTGGTCACTTATGGAAAATAATAAACCAAATAAATTGTATTACATAATTAAAGGAACCAAATGATTTAAATATATACTGATTGAAATCATTTGCCTCATTGACTGTGATTTAAATTCAAATAATTTCTAAGAATTTAAACAGGAATATCTTAATTATTTTTGTTTAATAGAGAGAAAAGTGAGAAAGAAATTTAATATTTAATTAATGTTCTAGAGATATTTTAAAGCGAATAATAAATTAATGTTAAATTTATTTTAAAAATAAAATGTTAATTAAAATATATTGTTATTATTAAAACAACATTGAAGATGTTTTTCTTCTTCTTAGAATTAAAATTTTATAATAAACTATTTTATACGAAAATGAGATTATGAATGGCCTTGAGACGAGAAATTTAATAAAATTTTAAATATTTTTAATATAAAAATATTTGTACTTTGAATCTTTAAAGTAAATGTTTCAATTTATATTTTACTTGTATTTTTGTAATTTTATCACAATCTCTCCGCAAATGTTTTTGTAAGACAATATTTTCTAAACTGTCTGACCTGATTAACTTTTTGTTATATTTCTTTTTTTTTAAATATATTCCAATTAAAAAAGGAAAAATTTAACACAAATTTACAATTATGGCCACATTTCTCCTCTTGCCTATCCTTATACACATACACATATACATATTAGCTAAAAGCAATAGAAACAACAAAAAAAACACCCGTAACAAAAATACCTTAAGGTCATGTTTTTGTTTTAAAAAGCTACAAAGAACAAGAATTAAACAAAGAAATAAAAAAAATAACAACAAAAAATATTACTACAAAGCATTAAATATAAAATGTGTAAAAATGTGTAGAAATATTTAATGAAAAAAACAAAAAATACAGTATTGTTTAGATATCAAGGCCTGCTTATAGCCGGAAGTGCCACAAGCTGTGAAAATATTTTAATAAACACAAACACACACATATAAAATCTCTCGCACAAAGATACATACTACTACACTTTGTTTTAATACAGTTTGTTTAGAGATCCACAAAAATAAACAAAAAGCCACCATTGAGCCACTACAAATATTAACAAATCTACAAAAACCCATACACATACATTAAAGGACTTTAACTGAACTTCCTGCCTCATTCCATTTCTGTCTAGCATTTGTAGGTAGTAACCTACAACAACAAAAAACATATTTATACAATAACAAACAATATCTTTAAAACAGTGATGGGCAAACACATACTAGCTTACATTTGCACGGGTGAGTGAAACACTAAAAAAAACGAAATTAAATAAAAGCTGGATAGAAAAAATTTTTCGCGAAAATATTTCAATTAAATTATTAATCAATTTTTTTTAATTAAATAAATTATTCATAGGATTCTAACAAATTTTATTGATTAAAATTCAACTTAGGATAAAAATACTTTTTTCAAATCATCACCTATATCAAACATATTTGAACCACTTGTTAATTGATATCATAAGAAAAATAACGAAAGTCGAAAAATTGTTTCATTAAAAAATATACATTAGAAAGTTTGAATTTTTATCTTTTACGAGCTGATTTGCGCAGGTTTTATTGAATAATAATATAAATTTAAATTCATTTTTTTATGAAAAATTCTTCTACAGTAAAGGATGTTTCAACATGACATGG
>MINK01172120.1:0-12802 GCA_001735545.1 Phormia regina
CACGCAGAGAAAAAATATGGTTCAGGTGACCATAAACTAAGAGCAACATACTATGATTGCAATATATGATTCCAGGTTACAATAAGTATATTTGTATGTAATCATTATTCTGATTCCATTTAATCATTTTCTCATCATTTAATGATTCGGTTTAATCATATTCATAACTTTTTTTTATCATTTAATAATCCCATTTTATCATATACATAAACAAATTTTATCATTTAATATTCCCATTTTACCATATATATGAATCAATTTTATCATATATATAATCCCATTTTATCATATATATAATCCCATTTTATCATATATATAATAATTTTATCATATATATAATCCCAATTTTATCATATATATAATCCCATTTTATCATATATAATCCCCGAGTTTCCAATACTGAAAAGTTTTAAAATAAAGCACATTTATCTGAATTTTTTTTTACATCATTTGTTTATTGAAAATATTTCTAATTGGTTTAAAATTATTATTTAAATAAATTGACAGCCCTTAAAAAAACATGAAAGAAAATGTAAAATTTGTCTATAAAAATAAAATAAATTTAATTAAATTTTTGACAACTTTCAACTCATTATATCTATTTAATAAAAAGCAGTAATAATAAAATCAATTATTGTAGTTATTAATATTATCATTTTGATGATTGGAGCAAAATCAGTTAAAAATTAATTAATATTAGCAATTTCGAAATTGAAGTCGATATTTACTTTTTTCTGTGTATTATTTGCTTCAGAATTTTTAACATTTATTAAAAATATTATTCTTAAAACACAAACACATTGAACACTTTTCCAAATTTTTTGACAAGACTTCCTTTTTACGTTCAAATGTCCTTTGATTTCACATAATCTTATGATTTGTTGTCGTTCGATGCATTTTATGGGAAGAAGAAGGCATCTTACCGCTTCCAGATTCAAACTGTTTCGTCTCTTATGACTTCTTTACAGGAAATAAATCAAACCCTTCGTTTGACCACAAAAGTTTCTATACCACTTGAAGATTTAATTATCTTTATATTGCACACAACTATTGCGTTTGCCTACTAACAAACTACTGAACTTATAAACAAAAATGTGTATTCAATAGTTATGCAGAAAATATATATGATTAACGATAAAAATACAATAGTTGTGTGAAATCAAATTATTGTCAAAAACAAATATTTTATATTTGAGGAAAACATAAACATTTTCAAAAACAATCATTTAATAGTTGTGCAAAACAAAATATGACTTATAATCAAATAAATATATTGGCCTAAGGGTTGTAGAATTAAGTTATTAGTTGTAGAATAAACTAAATGTTTGGATTTTTCATATTTATGATTCATTGAACCAAGACAACATTTAACAACATTTTTAATTAATATTACAATTTAGTTGTTGAAGTTTAAGAAAAATTTATTTTAAAAATTTACCAATCAAATAAACCATATTTTTGGATGATTTAATCATATAAATAAAGGGATGATCTGCATGAAAATGCTCGTAATCTTCTATAAATGATGCATTTGAACCTAAAAATATAAAAAAGAAAAAAAAATAGATATTTTTAATATTGTTTGGTATCTTAATTAGTTTTTATTATCTTCGATACTATTAAGCAGATAAAATAATGATGTCTGTAGGTATAACTTCCCATTTCATATCCGCTATTTTTTTATCGAGAAACATTTATATATATTTTAATATGTACATTAGAGTGGAAACTTTTTTGAGATTTTAATACGTATTTAGCGATCGAAAATCTCAAGTCTGCTACATTTTGGCAAAACAAGTTTCAACAAATAGGTCTTAACTAATTTGTTATGGAAAAATATTTTTAAAAATGTTTCCCAAGTTTAAGTAAATAGTTTAGTTACATGATTTTAATCGCAGATAGGAAACTAAACATATTTTTTTTTACATATTCAGTTCATTAATTTTTTTTATGAATTTTATGTTTATCATAAATTTTTTTCTAAGGGCCACTTTAATGTACATATGAGTAATTTTATAACAAAACACACAGCAAGCGGATTCCCCATAAACCATTCACCATTGGTGATAGGAGCAAATTTGAGCAAGTTTTTGGTTGAATGAATTATATGTATGAGACCATTCGTAGAAACCTAAGTATTACGGAGATTTCTGGAAGCCAATACGCAAACATTAAAGAGAAATCCGTAGACTCTACTCTATATTTTGTGGTACATCATATTGAGAAATCCCTTTCAATGAAGGAATTCACATTAGGAGCCTTTTTAGATGCTTTTAACAATGTTGAATATTCTGCTATTCAACGTGCACTCTCTAGGAGTGGTATTGAAGTGGAAGTAATTGTCATGCTATTACTAAAGCAGAGACTAATTACATCTAAGTTGGGACGATCTATTATACATGTAAACGCTACGAGGGGCACTTCTCAGTTATCTCCCCACCACTTTGGTTACTTGTGGTAAATGGTCAAAGTTGGACAGTATTTTTAATATAAAATTATGGACGTTATGGACCAAAATAATATCCAATTATTATTAACTTCTAAGCTGTGGGAAATAAAATATTATAGGAATAGTCTTTACTTAGAAAGTAAAAGTAACACGTAACATCTGCAGCGAATTTCATTGGAATCGTAGATATCAAATTAGAACATGTTTTCATATAGAATCATTACATATGTAGTTACCTCAATTAGATCTCATGGTAACTAAATTGATTGAGTTATGCCGTTCAAACAGGATATGTTAAACCTACATACAAATAAGCACATATGTATAATATATTTTAGTTATCTTACCTAAATAGGGATCTTCTTTAGCGCTTTTATCGTTTACCAAAAATCTAGCCCTATAATTTACATCAGAAACTCGTATAGATAATGGAGTATCACATAGATGTTGGAACATAGACGTCATACCCATCTATCAAAACCAAGTTAATATTACTTTAAAAGATAAAAAAAAGTTAAAATTTCTTCTTTAACTTACAGATTTCAATTCTTCATCTAATGACATATCCACAGTGGTTATAAGTTTTGGTACTTGAACTTTAACAAATTGCTTCTTTGTATATGACATAACATCACTGAGTGTATATGCTCTTAAATCTTTTTGTAATATTTTTACTCCATCATTTTTGTAAGGTAACAACATCACCAGCGAAGTATCACCATCACTGTAGGGTACTTCTACAATTCTTGAACTTAATTCTGGAATCTGTCCATAATTTAATTTACCCACAATTTGTATCATATCCGCATTGATTATATCATCATCGATGGTATAAAACGGTCCCTTTGCAATGCTGAAAACTGAATATCGTAATAATATATTTTTAAAATGGGTCTCTGTAGCCAACATTAATTCGGTTGGTTGACCAGTAAAGGATAATTCGGCAACTTTAATGCATGTACTGATGGGCCAGTCATCAACAGTCTCATTTGCATTCATTTCGATCACATCAATCACCTTATTACGGGAAATGACTGAAATCTTATTTGTCATTATGAAAAGATGTTGACGTTGGTATTTTTGCAATAGATCCTTATATTTTTGTGTAATTATATCATTACTTCTACCATATAAACCAAAAGCTCTATCAATTTCTGCAACAACATGGGGTGCAGCTGACATACGTAGTAGAATAAGAAGAGTTGCTAATGACAAAGGCGTAACTATTAGATTTTCATTAGGTTTAGAAAGAGTTAAGCTATAAAATAGTTGAAGTTCAAATCTTTCCAACTCTTCACCAATATCCAGTTGTTTAGTTAGTATCGGCGAAATCAACAGCAAATTTATAATAATAAGTAATAGAATATGATAGTAATCTGAAATCATGAGAAAATATATAATATATAATGGGGAGATTCACAAAGTGTGCTATCATGTAGTATTGTCATAAGGCATAAAATTTTTCTATGAATAAAAAATATTGTTATTGCTTTTCTTTTGTAAAATTATATGGCATTATGACAATACGACATAATAGCACAGTTTGTGAATCCCCCAAATAATTATTTATGATTAATTACACTGAAATGAATGAAACCTCTAAACCATTTTTTCAATTGACTCTAGTTTTCGTGATAAATCGCGTTTTGTAAAGTTAAGGTGGCTGCATTATATATTGAATTGAAATTATAATTAAAATTGTCTTCAAGTCAGTCTTACATTATTTCTTTTAAAACGGCCAAAATTGTTGTAGAGATATTAAGACCATTTTCAGAAAAACATTAAACCGAGACTGAGAAATCTCTTGCCGCAAAATAATATAAATATAGTTCGAAGCTCAATTAGTTTAGGTTGAAAAGATTGTCGCGTTCACGTCTCCACCTAGAGACCAAAACAGTCCAATATGATCCCTCTAAGAAATAGAAAAATGAAGAGAATAGTGGAACATAAACCCTTGCAATAGGTTATGGTTAAGCAATCTAATTCCCATTACAAACCTTATTAGATTAATATGCCCTTTATCCGTAACCTCATCTAGTTCATGCAGTTTGAATTTAATGGATCAAAATGTTATACATAAATTTTCTACTACGGTTTACCGGAGGTCTAAAGTCCATAATTTTGTTAAGGACTTCAACAAAACTGTCGATCTTATATTATATTTATTGCCTAGTTTAATAAGAAATTTCAGATTTATTTTATTAAAAGGAACACTGTGCCACAGCAACATATTACACACAGTGGTTTCAAAACGCTTTTTTGGAAATAATTCTGTAACTATTGAACCTTTACAATGAGCGCGATCAAAAAATTAAATGGAAATAATTATGGAACTTCGTAACGGCTATTCCGATGTCCTTTAAATTTCACATGGAGTTTTGAACCTAGATCATAATGACCTAAATATCCTGATTTATTATATTTGAACCGATTTGAAAGATTTCTATATAGGAGGATTCTGCTGGTCGAGATCTAAAAAACACCATAGATAGTAGATGTGTGAGTTTAAGTTTTAAATCTAGACCATATTGACCTACAGGAAGCGTCCAAAAGATCCTGATTTCTTATATTTGAATCGATTTGAAAGATTTTCGTCGATTGCATGTATTATCCCCTTTAGTTTAAGAGATATTAAGCTTCAAAGTTTTTACTTTTTAGCTTGTCTTGGTAAAGTTTTTTCGCTATAGCGGATCTAACTTTCACCGGATTTTTTTTAATTATACCCTACACCACCAAAGGTTCTCTCGTTTTTTTATTTCATTAACAACAAATAGAATAAGAAAACAAAGAAACAATTATTTGTGCCAAAAATATTGTCTATATTCTTTTTCTGTTATATAAAAATTCTCTTAAATAACATATATAATATTTCTATTTTTCTCAAAGATAACTAAATACAAAAGACTTTGAAGAAAAACAAAAAAACTTTTTAAAATTAATTTTTTCTAGAAGCTGGATTTCCCAAATTTAACTATTTTTTCCAACAAATTTCGAATTTTTCGCCTTAATTTCTCAAACCACGAAGATGGAATCAAAAAAACGTACTTTTTGGAGTCTAGTGTTTTTATTTCTTTTTTTTTATTTGGAATAGAAATTTTCACCCCCAGATATCGGTTGGAAAGATATATCAAGAAAAAGTAAAAATACTATATTTGGAAAGTTTTTTGAGAATGACGCGATTACACAATATTATAACCTTGTTCAATTTCATTGAAATCGGAACAGCCGTTTCGAAGTTTCATAATAATTTCCATTTTATTATGAAACTATATTTGTTCAAACTCTGCTGGATTTACAATGCATTTCTTTTAAAAACATTAAAAAAATTATAAAATTCTAAACAAAAAATAAAATTTATATGAAAAATAAAAATAAATAAAAAATTGAAAATTTTTTTCAGATTAATATAATTTTTGAATGGATTCATACATTTATATGATTTTTGCAATAATATTATTTAGAATTTTGTAAGAAATTTTGCGAATATTTAAAAAGTTTAATAAGTTGAAAGAAAACTAAAAAAAAGGTTAAAAATGAGGAAAAAATTCATTTCGGCTAATATCTCTTAAACTAAAAGAGATGACTTACTCAAGAGACGACGAGAAGAACCTGCCGCGGTAGACAAGAGTTGTTCTGGAACAACTAAGGTCGGGATGGGGCAACAGGTTTAATGACTATTGGTCTCACATAGACCGTGCCATCCCTAATCTATGCCCATCATTTGGACAAGGTCCCTACGACACCCACCACATATTTAGATCTATCACCCAATCGTTTCGGAAAATTGGACTTTAGGTATAATACTATAAATGTTATTCAAATTCAAGTTTAATAAATCAATATTTTCTGCTATAAATAAATATATTGCATGTTTATAGCCTTATTATCCTTGCAGTATCCAAAAGAAATAATCTTGTGACGAGTTCAAAAATTTAAAAAAATTTAATCTCTTAATGTCGCATTTTGTTAAATAAAATGTTCCAGTAAAAAATAGTGTCGGATGAGTCCAATAAATGACTTTTTTAATACCTATTAAGTGAGAAGAAAGTCGGGAATAGTGATATTATGTTTTATTGGCACTTTTATTGAGCACAAGACATTAATAATTAATAATACTTTGTATTTATTTTTTCTGGAAATGTCTATTATCCAATTTAGCCGACATAAATTTGAATTTAAAATAAAACATTTATTAAATTATAACTCCAAAAAAACTACATTTCGGTTAATCGGTTGTTCGTCACAAATTATTTGGTTTATTCGTTATTCGAAAATAGACCGAATGGCGGTTAATCGACTGGATACCGTACTATTTATACATACAATTTCTTTTCTGTTATATCATTAATGAATTTTTGGAGATTTTTCAAAATAAATACCACGCTAACACGCTAGGAACATTTACTCCTCGAAATCAACTCGAAAACAATTCAGCTCTGACCGTGTGAAATTTTATTGAGATCTCCTTAAGTATTCAATAGTTACAGAACTATTTCCAAAAAACGTTTTGGAACCACTGCGTGCTTATGAATAGTAAATACTTTTGTTGTTACTAACTATTCTCTAATGTAAATTTAACGAATGGTTTCAACGTACTGTCCGTAATTGCGTTTAATTTTTTCTTTAATTTCATCAAATATTTTCCTTAAAACTACGAATTTGTTGTTTTCTCAATCAAAGACTTATTGCAAAAAATCAATGAATTTCATTCAATGTACTTCTTTTGTTCATAATAATCTTTTTTCAGCATAATCACAAATCTTCTTAATAATTTATTACCTTTTTTCTTCCATTCCTTAGTCATGATATAAATGGTTTTTATTAAAATAATTTATTTATTTAAAAGCACTTTCTTGTCCGAACTCAAAATAATTATTAAGATAAATATATTTACTTCGACTAAAAATGAAAAAATATTACTTAAGAGTGTAACAAATTAATTTAATTTTATAGTGAATGCTTCATTTTATAATTTACAAACAGCAAACAAATTAATTAAGCTAATTAATTCTATATAGAACTTTTTTTTGAAATCGAATCAGAGTAAACATATTAGCAAAATAATATTTAATATTTTAAATATAAAAATTATTTCAAGATATATCTTAAATAATTATTTACATCATTCATTCAACATTCACTAAGGAATTACAAGGATTTAGCATGATTTTGTTTTCAAAAAAACTTAAAACATTTAAAATATTTTTGTATATCTTGTATGCATAAAAACCCAATGCCCTGTTCGTTCTAATGAACTGGCTACTGGTGGACCTTATGGCCAAACAGATCGCCATAATGTCAGCGATCAGGCTCGGTACTATAGTTGCGTGGACCGGTAAAGGATACTGCCATGCGACCGTTTTAGTGTTACTTGATGACATCCCCAGCAATATACCTGTACCTTTTCTTGACAGAGGATTCTCGGTGTCGACTTCGGCTGATCCTGTACTAAAGGACAGCTCGGTGGAGGTCTATACTGATGGATCCAAATCTGTTGATGGGTTGGGGGTGTCTTCATTCCCTAATATAGGAAAAGTATTTCCTTTATATTGCCGGATCACTGTAGCATTCTTTAAGCAGAGATTTCGGCCATAAAAAGAGCGGTAAGCTGGGTATTCGGTGTAGATATCCGTGGTGTGGATATTCGGTGTGGATATCGGGGGTCTTTTCGACATCTAGGCTGGTATATGAAGTCCGGACATCTCTAAACGAGTCTGGGTTAGGGGTCACTCAAACACCCAGGATAATATTCCTGCGGACGTACTGGCCAAAATTGGATCGCTCCTTAGATATGAAGAAGTAGATCAATTGGTCGGCGTTCCGCTCTCCTATTGTAGATCCATGATACTGCGTAATCTATCGAGGATTGCACAAGACAGCTGGTCGAACCTGTCAACATGCTCAACCTCGAGACAAATATAGCCCCATTATGATGGACTTCGGTCAAGTCTCATCTTGGGATTACCAAGACATCGGTTACGTATTCTGATATCCGTTGTCACAGGGCTCTGGATTGCTGGTGTGAATGCTAGGAGACTAGGGCTCCCTTTTAACGACTTCTGTCGAAGTTGCTTTGATGAGGAAGAGGAGTAGACAGTGGAACACTTCCTATGTCACTGCCCGACCCTCAATGAAATAAGGACCGCCATGTTCGGCAGTCCGAATATGCGTGTATTGTCGGATTTCTCGGATATTGACATCAGAGCGATCAATT
The DNA here is from genome assembly GCA_001735545.1 of Phormia regina. Classification (NCBI taxonomy): domain Eukaryota; kingdom Metazoa; phylum Arthropoda; class Insecta; order Diptera; family Calliphoridae; genus Phormia; species Phormia regina. The sequence goes on from MINK01172120.1 coordinate 8,664, forward strand.
CCTTCATACATGCGTCTGGCTGGTTCGACTCGAACTTGTGAGACAATATCACATGAGCTGTCTTGTAACTGTTCTGACAGCTGCACAATCAACCTAACCTAACCTATGCATAAACATTTATATAAAAATAACGGTCCGATTTTTTTACCTATAGATCATTTCTTGACTTAACAGTTTAACTCTAGTTGTTGGAAAGTTATAATAACGGACTTCGATATTCGTATTTTAGACAAATCTCAGTATTACCATCTAAAAACCTTTATCAAAACTCTTTCTTCATAAGATTTGTTAAAAAAATATCCTTTAATGTTTTTTATAAATATTATATTATGTATGTAGCTACACAATTAAAACTAATTTAATGTAACTGCTTCCAAACGTCTTCTTGCCTCTTTATATGCCATCATAATGTCATCTAAAGTCATTCCACTTGTCCGGCTTGTACATGGATTTAAAAGTTCGCAATTGCGTTGGCTCAACATTTGACAGGTTAAACTCAATTGACCTGAATTCTGCATACGTCCGCCATATCGGCAATGAAAATCTACTGCATCGCCACTTTCTTGATCCTCAGCCTGTTCACAAACAAATCGTTCGTAGTCAAATTTTCGACGACCACCAATAAAGTAACGATTTATCGATTCTAAAAGTGATTCAACAGGACGAATACAATTTAAAGTGACAGTAGTATGACAGGGTTTTAATAGTTTCAGAGAATAATGTGAGTAGCCTTCAATACGTTCTCTTTCCCACGAGTCTATCGATATGACTTCAAAAAATATGCGCAAATGTTGAGAAGGATCAAATTGTTCTTCGCACAGTAAAGTAATTTGCCATGTTAAACCAATGTGTATCGATGAATTAATACTTGATGCACTATGTGAAGTAGCATCTATTAGTCCCTCTTCCAATATGGTATTTTTGGGAAGTTGTATATGATAGCGAACATGAACGTTATCGTATTGAAATCCGGAAACATTGTTGATGGTAAATAGAATGGCAAATCTTTGAGTTCGTTTTGGTGGCATAGCAAAATTTTTACCATATTCATCTTCTATACGCCAATGTGTTGGTAGTTCTGGTAGATATAAAAATTGTTCTTGATCATTTAGTGACAAGAGGGCTTTAGGCGAAACATCTTCAATACCATATGAATAGAAATGTTTGTAATCACTATCAATTTCTATAAAATAAGACTGATCTACTGAATCTGTAAAATCGGGATATATATATAGAAGACGATCTTGATTAAACCATTTTAAGACAACCAACTGTGTGTCCGGTTCAAGTGCGGCATAAACGTACATCTGTTCAAACGGTTCTTCCAAATAATCTTTCATTTTTCGACTCAGGTTCTTATTTAGTTCGTCTGCGGGAATAAAGTTATCTTCCTGCACATAAGTGAATATAAAATTTCCCTTTTCTAGTGGCTCCTCATTCTCCGTTTTGGCATGTTTGCGACGTTTCTTTTTTGTTTGTTTTTTATCCTTCTCCTTGCATTTCATCAGTTCATGGTATTTTTTCTGTTGTTCGTTAGTGCAATTTTTCAAATCAATGTATAATTCGCATTCTGTTGCACTAAATATTTTTTGCTGCCATTTGATGAGTACAATTTTATATTCATCTGGTGGAGAGTCCTCCGTTGTTCTCTTTGATATAAATGATTGGTCGTGTCTATGTTCGGGAACATTATATTTGGGTAATTTGAGTAAAGTGTTTATCGGCCGAAAATGTATTTTAAATTGTAAATTTTTAATATTGTCTTTAATAAAATAAATACCAGAACGTTTTGGTACTGAATTAAACATTTTATTTTCTTGCAAATAGTTCAATTTTTTTATTTGTTAAACAAAACTGTTGCCATAGTAACGGTTTATTTTTTCTTACTGTTAAATGCGAACCCTGGTGTTAAATTTTGACATTTTTTAATGGAATTTTATAGTTGGAAACATAATATTACGGGTAGTAGGTATTAGGATATGCAATCGATTAACCACCATTAGGTTATACGAATAATTTTGGTCGATTAACTGTTTATAATTGAAAATAAATGAATAATATAAAATATTAAAATAAATGAATAATTGAAAACTGTATATTATCGAATAACGAATAAACCTAATAATTTGTGTCGAACAACCGAATATTCGAAATCTAGTTTTTTTGGTGTTATAAATTAATAAAATAAATAAAATATATTTTAAGGAAAATACTTCTTCATTTCTTCCAAAGTACATTATACACTTATTATCTTGAGCTTAAGATGTAATACAAATAACATCCCAATAGTAGATATCAAAAATTTAACATGTTCCAATGACAATCCTATGTTAAATTCAAATATTTACTACCGTTTAGAACATCCGATCGAGATCTTACATAGCCTATTACGACCGCCGGCACTTGTACTATCTGTGTGTAGAATTTCGTCAAAATCGATGCCCTTTTGGGTTTAAAAAAAGTGAGCGTAAAATATTAGGATATTAGATTTATAATTGGAACAAAATTTTTTTAGTTTCAATTTTCGACTTTTCGATTATTATATCATATTTTCCTCCTTTGGCTATTTTTTAGTGTATATCTTATAAAAACTAAAAATGATATCAAATATGTTAAATATGTTTATAAATCAACAATAATATATGTAATGAAAGTGCTTGATACTGAAAAGATTTTACGATACGTTATCCAGCAACAGACGATGTCTTTGAAATAGAATTGTTTCGACTTTCTCTGAATTTTAAATTATTAGGCATAAAATTCGATCTCCGAAAGTTTTAGTTCTTCGATTTTAAATTTTCTAATATTAACATTTTCTTTCCAATTTTGTTATCAAAATATGAAAAATTGTTAAATTCAATTCTTTCCCTTGCAAAACACTTTGAATCCGCTTTTCATAAAATCAAATGACAATAAATACTAAGGACGTGTAATATTAAAGGATTTTTAAAAGTAAAACTCTTTACTAAAATTTAAATAGAAAATGTAATTTTTATATTCAATCCGGTACCAAGCGATATAAAATTTTACCAGAAATGTACAATTGTACTTAGTTTTCCAACCGAGGACCACATTATTTTCTTAAAATAAAACTTGTATTTTAATACAAAAATAATCGTACAAAATGCTTCATTATCTTTTAAAACAACAAAACTAATAGATTCTCCTTAAACTAAAGCCCCTTTTATTTCCAATAAACAAAACCAATCACGTCCAGAATAGTATGGAAACTGCCATTATCAAACATGCCACCGCCACATATGGAGATTTACGTTCTCCTATTCTAGCCAATTTCCAAAACACACCAAGTAAACTGCAATATAAATTTAATTAAAACTAATAATTATATTTATTTTAAACTGTATCACTCACCCGGTCTTGTTACGATCCATTATACTGGGAAATAGTGAACGCAAGTAAGCACAAGTGCAAATCATTAATAGAATCACTGATAACAAACTTTGAAAATTAAAAAGAGCACTCTGAAAGAACAAGGAATGTCAATACTATTTTTAAATGATAATTACATTAATATATTACCATCTTTGTTTAATTTTATTTAATTTAAAAATTAAGAAAATTTATTTTATAAAATACTCCTGGGATGACGTGCCCAAGTTGTTTTGTTGTCAAAAACAATTACTTGTAAACCATTCACAATAGCGTATTGACAGCTGTTAGGAAATTAAGTATTGCCATATTTTTAGTTGCGTCGAGTCTATATTAGAAAAATTTGTATTAAGACAAACGTCAATTTTTTTTTTTTTTTTATTTTTTGAATTGAACATAATTTCTTTCAGCCGTATTTAAAAATATATAATGTATGCTAGATAAAGGTTTACTATTTTTTTCTTATGGATATTTACATACAAAAAGTTAGTTAGCCTTTAACAAACATATATTATTTTTTGTGAATACGGCTGAATTTCTTTATCTGTCAATTATAGAATAAACCATGCAAAGTGCCTACAACAATTAATATGTTCTCTTTTATCCATAGTATAATTACAAAGTACTAGCACATCTACAAAAACAACAATTGTATTTTATTAATGTAAAACTACCGCTCACAATGTAAATATGCTTTGAACAGAAAATGAGAGAATAAAGGAGAGGAAGACTAAAATACTCACGAAAAA
>MINK01172120.1:12821-26144 GCA_001735545.1 Phormia regina
ATACAAAAACAATTTGACAGTAATGCGAGGTGTATCAATGAAAAAATTGTAAAACAGCGGTTCTTACGAGTATACTTTCTAATTATACTGTCTTTTACCAAGCGTTTTCAAGACAAAGTTGTCAGAGTTCGAGCGCTACATTAATTTTAACCCTGACAAATTCTGCCTACATTAGATAAATCTTTATCACGATTGTGATAAAGATTTGTGACTGCATACTCCAATATGTAATTATAGCGGTAGCAACATATTATTGTGTCAATGAACAGCTAATAATTTTAGCTGATACTTCTGCTGACTACCCGTAAATATAATTTGGTCTTCATATTATGTAGACTCCACGTTCTTTTTTAGCCGCCACCAAAAAATTTTTACAAAAGCTGCCGTCTACGTTTAAATTTTTCGGCGTAGGTCTCTGAAAGTGTGCTGCGTTCACAAACACATTTTTCCTCAACTGAAGAAACAAAAATAAAAAAATAAAACAAAATAACAAAGTTTTATATTAAAAATGTCTAATTTTAAACCATTAAATATAAAAAAATATCCCAAAACTGGAAAAGTCGTAACACCGGACACAGAATATTGGAGAAAGTTGAGTGTAAGTAAGACAGACCGCCCAAAAGTACATAAACGATATTTGCTACATTTCTTATTGAATTTCTTTTAAAACAACAGGTTCCCACACTGGTAAAAGAGTTTGGTGCAATTGACTATGTCGACTTTAGTCCTATAGAGCCACATTACTTTGCTGTTACCTGTTCCGTAAGAGTCCAAATCTATAATCCGATTACAAAGTTGGTGGTAAAGAATTTGTCTCGTTTCCAAGAGACTGCTTATGGTGGTACATTTCGTCAGGATGGTCGATTATTAGTAGCAGGAGATGAGCAAGGTTTGGTGAAATTGTTTGACACGTCCAGTAAAAACGTGTTGAGATTATTCAAAGGCCACAAAGCTCCTGTGCATCGAGTAAATTTCACTTCAGACTTGTTACACATTGCTAGTTTTTCAGATGATAAAACAGTTAAATTGTGGGATGTTGCCAATGAAAAGGCTATACATACATTCGCGGACCATGAAGATTATGTAAGGGCAGGAACTGTGAATCCAGTTTCGGCAGATGTCATTGTTTCAGGAGGTTATGATGGCAAAATTAATTTGTACGATGTAAGAACAAAAGAAGTCACAGCAACTGTGGATCATGGTAGTCCGGTGGAATCTTTGCTGTTCTTACCTACGGGAGGTATCTTCATCAGTGCCGGAGGCACTGAAATACGTGTGTGGGATGCATTTGCCGGTTGTCGTTTGCTTACGAAACTTTCTCAACATCACAAAACAGTCACTTGTCTACGTTTAGGTTCAAATGGTAAACGTATTCTGTCTGGAGGTTTGGACCGACATGTTAAAATCTATGATGTGGCTACTTACCAAACTGTTCACACTCTTGATTTTCCAAATGCTGTTCTCAGTTTGGGAGTGGCACCCAACGATCAAACCGTAGTGGCTGGTATGGTAGATGGTCTAGTTTCAATACAAAATATGGAAGTTTCTCGTCATAAAGAAATGTCTAAACGAGCCAAAAGAACCAACGTTTTCCAGGATAAAGCACCAGTTGAAGTGGATCATGAAATTACCCCCGCAGAAAGAGTACGTTTGCAAAAGTACGATGCCCATTTGAGACGTTATGAATATAGCATGTGTTTGGACTCGGTATTGAATCGTGAAAAAATGAATAGAACTCCAGAAGTGTTAGTAAGTGTAATGCAGGAATTAATACATCGAAAAGGTTTACACCGCGCTTTGGCGGATCGAGATGAAAAGTCACTTAATCTAATTATTGGGTTTATTTGCCGCCACATTGGAGAGTATCGTTTTATGCGGGTCCTCACAGACGTTGGAATGACTCTATTGGATGTCTACGAAGACAAGATTACCCAACTTCCCGAAACTGTGCGTAGAAGATTTATAAATCTTGCAACAGCATTGAAACGAGAGGTGGCACTAACTTATGATTTGTTAGAATTGGAAGGCTCTTTGGATTTGCTAATGGCAGCTGCAGATGTAGCCGATAAGCAAGACGATATGGTACATTTTGTAAAAGACGACAATACTGCTTCAACGCTTAAACAATCAATTATGGCGAAAGAATCATCCATAGTTACGGTATAGCGTTAAGGGAGCTATGAAGTGAAAAAATTTTCTATAAAATATATTTAAAAAAAATTTTATGTTTTAGTTTTTAAGTCCTGTTAAAATAAATAAGAAAATTTAATATAAAAATTGTTTAAAAACTGTAGATTAATTATCTTGTGACCTCTTTCAAATGGTCTTTTTGGACAACTATTTTTTTGCTCGTAATTCTGACTTGGTACGTGAGAAAGGTAAATAGAATGAAAAAGTTTAATTCAACCGGCCGATTAGATGTTAAAAGTTAAATGTAACTTAAGTTCCAAGAAAATATAATATAATTTTCATTATATTTGTTTGTTTAATTTATGCAGAGAAATCTCTTTAGAAAATGTTGTCTAGTTGAGGAATTGAGGAATTTTCTTGCATATGGAATTTCAATTTATGAACTGTTTTAAAACGGTTGGATACTGACAAGGATGTATGACACTTTTCACTAAATACGTACGATTTGTGTTAAGAACAAAATTTTGATGAACAGTGCGGACATGCATTTAGTTTTCAGTCATTATAACTTGAATACTCTCTTTGCCATTCCATAAATAACGCAATTCATCTCTTCGCTCCATTGTAAAAAATGCTGCCGCCTTATTCATCAGTAGCCCAATTTATTGGTGATTCTTCACTTTTAGACAAGGACATTGTTTTATTGTGTTTCATTGGAGATGAGATGCTAGCTGTGCTATTTAAACATTCATCAATTGATTTAACTAGCTTTCGTATTGTAGCTCATTTTTTTTGGGGGGCATTTTCTTTATAGGAGTCTTCAGCATTAGCAGTGCTGTAGACACTTTTGATGGTGTTGTAGTTTTTGCTTACATTTTCTTCAAACGATGACAAAATGTATTTCTTTTGACGCTGCAATCACTTTTGCATTCCTTATTTTATTTAGTATAAAATATAAAAATTCAGAAAGTGATTTTAAATTAATACGAATTGAATGGAACTACCTTCTATTTTTATTATGATTATATCTATTTCAGAAAAAGTAGTAAAAATGAAATCAATCAACAATTAATAACTACAATATTAATATTATCATTTTGATGACAGAAGCACAATCAATTAAAAGTTTTGTAATTTAAGTCGATTTTTATATTTTTTCTGTGTACCGAATATATGTAACTTAAATAAAACTCTCTAAATGAATGCATTTGATTTAACTTATTTTTTTCACTTCTTTATTTCAAGTATGTATTTTGTTTTTAGTTATTTATAATAAATCTGATGTTTTTAGATGAAAATAATGTAATTGATGTTGCAATAACACGTTGATTTATTTGTTGCATCTTACACACTTCAAATATACAACTCTAAAGATCGTGTAATGTTTTTGTTGTTTGTGAAATTTTATGCATGTACATAAGAATTTTTATTTTACATATATATTTTAAACTGGCACCATTTATTTTATATAAACAGCAATGTATGTATATTATTTTTGTTTCAACTATTATTTCTGAGACCATTACGAATTAAGATCTTTAATCAATAAGTAATGAGAATAATGATGTGTAACATCGTTTGAAGACTGACCCTTATAATATATTACTACATAGAACTAAAAGATTTTTGTCGGAACTATTGCTTTACAATAAAAATTATTCAAGTAACTTACGAAATTTGCAAATCAATTTACAATTCCTAATGATTACTTTCTAAATTAATTCGAATTAAATTTTTTTTAATTCCAAAATTAAAAAAATTGATTATCACTCTGATGTGATTTGATCATGAGAATATTCCAAACAGTTCTCGTTTTATGTTCTTAATTCTTCACACCTACGTTCTCTTACAGATCAACAGAATCACTTCGTCTTGGATGGTTATGCAGTAGCATGATTTTCAAAAAACACGAAATGTTTGAAGAAATGTAATAGTTATTTTATAAATGTATCTGTATTACATTTTAAAGAAAATTCTTTTAAAATCCATTAAAGTTTTCATAACGGAATTTTAAGAGCAAGAGTTCTTTTCTAAATTAAAAATATCAAAAATTGTTTCTGTGCACTAGAGAATAATATAGAACGTATACAAATTCAAAATGAGAATAAAATGCGCTGATTGAAATTATATATTGTACACCTCAGTATTTACATTTAATATATTCGTTTAAACTTCAATAGTTTTTGTTCAAAAGTTTTTTTTCGATCTAATGTAGTGACATATGTCCTGCGTACTTTTATGCATTTTAATTTAAGAAAATATTCAGTCGAAATGAATGAACATTTAAAGAAAAAAAATTCCGATTGATGCAGTCATATTATCAACTTTTCAACGAAAATTAATTATTTGAAAATTTGATATGCAGCTCTAATGTACATGGATGCAAGAGAATTAAAATTTAAAAAGTATTGAAAAATGTATTAAAATGTAATGTTTTGTTTATCTTGAATATTATCTGTGTAGTAAATTTGTCTTATTTATCATAAGTGTTATTTTTTTATATTTTCATTTTCATTTATGCTTTTATATTTTGTTTGTAATATAGTAATTTTATTTATTTACTTTTCTATTTATATTTGTTTATTTGCGATGTTTATTTATATATTAACTTAAAATGTATGCATTGTTTTAAATTATATATTTTCTGTTCTGTTTTTATGTAAAACTTAAACATTTTTTTTCAGATATTTTCAGTGAATTGTATTTAAATTATAGGTATATTGTATTTCCAAGATGATAAATTATCATTATATTATTTTTGTTGCTTTTGAAAAAGTATAATAAAATTATTTATGTATATTATATAAATCCAAGTGTTTTGTTTTTTGTTTTTTAATTTAAATTTAATTTGTTTTGTATTTATATTCAATATTAATCGCTATAATTTAAGTATTTTTCTTTCTTTCTTCATTATTTAATATGTATATTTATAAGTTTAATCTTATTATTTTTTCCTTTTGTTCAAATTAAAAAAAAAAATAAGCAGAAAATATTTAAGGTTTCTAAAAGATATAGAGGTGAAGATAGGGAGACAGAGGCAAAAAGGATTTTGGGAAAATTTTGAAGCAAATTAAAATAAGATAATTAAATTTATAATAGTAATAATAATAATAATTAGGATTTAAACATTATAAACGTATATTATATATAAGTATGTATGTGTTTATGATAAAAATATTTACGACAAAATTACAGACTACAAAACTACTTTGCAATATAATATAGTGGTTGTTGTTGTTTGTTTGTTTGTGTGTGTATTTCATTTTCATGTTTTTCATTATGATATTTTTTTTTTAATTTTTTCTTTATGTTTCGCCTGGTATAAAAAAGAGATTTTTAAGATTTAAGTTTTCTTGATGCTAATTATAATTATAATAATGCTACACGGCTTTTGTATTGCATCGGTTACGGCTGCTGTTGCTGCTGCTAAAAAATATTAACGACAATACGAAGAGTGGGACAATGACAACGACGACAAATACAAAGATGACATACATATTTATAATATTAATTAATTCATTAATAGTAGTAGCGGTAGTATTTGTAATAGCATTTTGAGTAATAGAGAGAGGAGTAACATCATATAAATTTTAAATATTATGTATGAATGAATTATAATGAAAAATTAAATCATAAAAGGAAAATAAATACACATGTCTATAATTTTACAAAAGCAATTTCACATCACAGCGATTAAAATGAAATATGATGCCAGCCAGCCTTTCAGTCCGTTTGAGATATAGATTAATAGAGAGAGAGAGGGAGATGGTGGTATAGAAAAACTATATATCGTTGAAAAAGCACACACATACAAAATTATAAAGTAAAAACTAAGCAGCAATATAATTGTTGGATTAACTTCCATCACCACAAAAATGTCATCATCTTAGCCATCTTCTTTAGGAGGAGTGAACCAACCTGTTTGAAAAAAAAAGAAACATTAAAAAAATATTAAAAATAAAAAAAAAATAAATATATATTTTAAAAACACTTTTATTACTAACCATTCTTTTCATGTATTTGAACCAAGGATTTAAAACTTTGTTGCGCTCTCGCCAAACTGTATTGAGCCTGCGATAAGACCTGAATTATGTGATTTATATATTCAAAGAAATAGGACAACAACAAAAATAATAAACAATACTTAAAGGAAATACAAAATACGCTCTAGCTCTCTTGCACTTACCTTGGTTGCGCCAAATTGTATTCTAGCTTTGCCTTTAACTAATGTTGCTGCGATTTGCATAATGACAGCTTCAACGGTATAGGCTGAACTCCAACCTTGTTTAGTTAACAATTCCATGCATATTGCACCACCAACTAAAACATAACCGCCTTAAAAAGTTAAACACAATAAGCATAAATATTTAATCATGAAATTAATTTATATATTTATGATGATTTACCAGATATTATGGGATGGACAACACGGACAAATGGTGGCTCAAAGGGATACGTTTCTTTAAAAATAATATTTAAAAGAATACTATCTTTGCCTTCTTTCTCCTTGAGCATAATCAAGTCGTTGTGTAGAGGACTGTCTGGATCAACGGATTTAAGGCGTATATTCCATTCATATATGGAGTCATTAACTAATTCTATGGAGTACATATTGCTCTTAAATGAATCAGATCGATAGATATCACGCAGTTCTTTCATTAGACGATCGGTTGCTTGAACGGAACCGGAAACTGAACCCTAAATTAAAGAAAGAAAGTCATAATTATGTTAGAAGCAAAGTAAGAAAATAAAACATAAAACGAGACAACGCAACAATTGTTAACATTAATATGAAAATTAAAATTTCCCAAGAAAACTTATATTATTCCTTCGACTAGTTCCATTCGCTTTGCGGTCAATGATATTTGTTGGAAATTATCACATACAAAAGTTCTATAGAAACGCTTGTTACATTCTGAACTCATTTAATACGTTCTGATACTGTAAATTAGAATTTATTTTTACATTTTTTATTTTAAAGTGCCTTTTCCTAACTATGTTACCAACTGACAATGTAACAACAAATTTGTTTCTGTAAGAGACTTTTGTAATTTAAAGACACATTAATACCTGATCTAAAAACTAACCAAAGCTAAACAACATAAACATCTTCAGAATGGGAATTATATATTACCCAATGTTATAACGAAATATATAACTTTAGCTTTACTCATTCATATACATTTCCTACTTTTTACAGTTATCCGATCTGCCTACATACTAGTTGACTGAACTGACATATTCTATAGTAGTAAACAATCTTCGAAATCAGATAATAATAATTGTTAAATTAGATCAGAGTATTGCTTGCAGACCAAACTATTTAGGGAAAAACATTGATTATTTAAACATAAGTACTCCATACATCAGGCTAACTTATTTGCTAAACATATAACAAATTAAACTAAATACTTTATTTAAAAAAAAAAACAACTACTATTACCTTTAAGTAGTCTTGTCTTTGACTTTGTCGCAGTCTTTCTAATGTGGCTAAATGTTCAACTTCCATTTCGTCCTTCTAAAAAATTTAAAAAAGAAAATTAATAAAAAAAATTGTAAATTTATAAAAAAAAGTTAATATCAATCACCTTATTCGTACTACGTCCATCATCCATTTCCAAAGGCAGATCCTCATCGGCTTCACTTTCTTGTTCACTATCACCAATTGGATCTTCGATGTCATCTTGATCTGATTCAATGTCATCGATTTGATGCTGAGCTGCAGGCTGTTGATTTAATGATGATGCACTATTGGGTGGTGGCAATTGAAACGGTATTGTCAGGTTATCAATATCGGGCGGCAGTGGAACATTGTGTAGGCGGCACAGTTCACGTAATAGTATGCCCACCTATAACCACCAAGAGAAAAGTGATGATAAAAACAAAATAAACGTTATAGAATATAAAATTCAATACAACAATTACACATGCCATATCTCATCATAAAATTGGGTCAAACAACAACAACAACAAAAAGTGAAAAAAAAAAACGGAATAAAAGTAAAATGTTAAAATAAAAACAAAATAAATAAATGGGGTCACAGTAAAACAACTGACCTGATTTATAACATGATTATCACGTCCATTTGTATTGCTTAGTATTTGAACAGCATTTGTTACGCTTGTTTCTTCGCTTTCTGCAAACCATACTGGAGGTGAAGATGGGTAAGTTTCCTAAAATAGCCAATATAAAATATTCATATTTATTAAATAAAAACTTTAATGCAGGAATAAAAAAGTTAATGCAGGAATATTGTAAATTTATAATGAGATAAAAATGATTTTTTTTTTTTTTAAATATGAATCATGGAATTTAAAATAAAAAAGAAAGACTATAAAATCATTTCATTAACTTGCAGTTATTAAAAACAATTTCACACAGTAACATTTAATAAAAGAGTGAGTTCAACAAACCCATTAAGAAGTTAACTCAAATTTCACATTTTTTTTGCATCCACTTTATTGGTATACGGAAGAAGTTGTGAATTGTTAATTAAAACATAACTAAAGTTATTGGAAAGTGTCAAAAATCTCATTTTTTCGTAATCATAATAAAATAAGTAACTTGACTTATTCGATTAATTGATACATTAAAATTTTACTCGACTCAATGCTTATCAAAAAATAAAATAAAAATATTGTTCAAAATAAGATATAGTCTTTCCAAAATAATATTTAATTAAAATTTGCGTGATAATGCCGTTGTTTCCATATATATATATTTAATATATCTATTGATAGTTAAATAAACGGTCAATTTGAACCAAATCTTAGCTCACAAATACCAAAAAGAATGAAAGGTGAGGTAGAATCGAACAATCATAGCACGATCGCAATAGCGTTCACAAATCTCAACAGATAACTTATGTTATCTAATCCTTCATGTTGAAGAAAAGCATGTCCTCTCAGTTTAGAAAACTTTTCCCGATTACTGGAGTATTGATTGCAGGAAAGGATGATGTGTGAGGCATCTTCAGGGACGCCTCAGAAACGTGCGTCCGTTGAATCTGTGTTTCGATGATAACAGACAAAATTTGTAAACTGGGAGTTGACGGAGCCATCCGTAAAGAAAATTTCAGAATGTGACTCTTCATACATATTAATTTTCTCCAGGAAAAAACTTCTAGTAACATCAGCGTTGGCTTCTTTTTTGCTTTTGACTATGCCCTCATAGAAGTCTGGATTTATGCAGATGTTTTCCAAATCAACAGAGACTTGAGGGAGTAGACCGACATCATTAAAGACAAATTCAAATTGACCAACAATTCGGGAAATGCTAGTGTTAATGTGTTGCAAATTGTTGATGTTCTTTGAAATATAAAGGTGATTATTATGAGTACTTTTGATAAAAAAAATAAAATTAACGATGAAATTATATCTGCTTTGGAATAATTTGAGATTTTTTTATAGTCTCACTTTTTTCAGGTATATTCAAAATATTTTTAAATATCAGAGATTTATTTCGAGTATAAAGTTTTGGAATGTTTTATAATTCATTTTTTAATTATACTCTATATTTAGAAGGCATTAGTGATCATAAAAAATTATACAAATGTATACAGTTCTTAAGATAATTTGCTATTATTTGTAATAATAGCAAATTAATGTGTTGTGATCTCGTGAATATGTTTTAGTTCAATTTTGTGGACAAATGTATCGCTACTTTTAGTTTTTCTAACAACATCAGAGCAAAGTTTGCTCAGCAAACATATAAGAAATTCTATAAACTTTTATAATAAATTAGTCAATTATACTATTAGTTAGAAATACTTACTTTTCTCTATTTAATTAACACCTTCATTGTAAATTTAAAATAAATAATCCCTTCTTCAAAATGTACATGTAGTAATTATAATTAGCTCTCTTTTAAATTAAACCACAATATCACAGAACACAAATTCATACGAAAGTGAACTTGAAATCATAGTTAACTTCTTCAGAAAACAAAAAATTAAAAAAATCGTTTTCAATCCATATAAAAATAGTAATGTGGAATTAATATTTTCGTCACATTTAAATGCAAAAAAACTTTAAAAATTAATGTGGATATTATTTTAATTTATTTCTTTAAAAAAAAATCTGCATTTTATACGAAATTAAGCCTTTTTTTAAACAAACAGTAAAGAGACAAAAAGCATATATTTGTTAAGCTAAACCACAAAATGTTTTGATTTACTTTAAAATATCCTTTTTCTATTTCAATAACTTTTCTTAATCAATTGTTTTTAATGAATAAATACCAATTTTTTTCTTCTGAAAAAGCACGTATTGATTTTTTTCGAATTTATGAAAACGTATTTAAGTTGAAGAAGCAAAACGAAAACGTTACGAATTTGACTATACGAAAATTTTCATTTCTGTGACATACCTGATTATTAAGATTTTTGTTCGTTAGGCTTTAAAAGAATTTTAAAAATTTATATTTTAGTATATAGTATATATTATCAATTTGAAAATGACAAAAAGTCCTTTGGACCATCCTTTTTTAGATAAAGTAGTTCAACGATCCTTAACATAAAGATCAATCTTATCTTAACTTAATTTTAAGTCCAAATTTCTTCTATATTACATTTAAATTTTTTAAATTATCGCCATCCTCTAGACCAGGACTGAGTATTTTTTGGTATATAAACTATGTACTTTCATTCGTAGAACCAACAATATTATTTTCCCAAATTATGTTTATAATCTTTATTTGAATTTTACTTTTCAATTTTTTTTTTAAGGGACGTTCATATTTTTACTTAATTTTTTTTTTAATAAAAAAAACGACCCTTAACTGCGTATTATAATTTAGGCACATTTACTAAATACAATTTCTTTTAAATAAAATTCCACTTTTAGATTCCAAACATTCTATACTAATTTTGAAACAATGTTTTTATAAAATATTTTTTACTCGAATTATTCGATTTATAGGAATAATTTGTTCGAATATATTGCTTTTGTTTTGAATTTAATGGAACGATTATTTTAATATGTCCATTAATCGATCAAACAATATTCGAATGAATACTCTAGATTCTAGGGTTACCTTTATATTAAAAGTATTAATGTAAAAGGGTAATACAAAATGTTTTATTTTGAAATTGAGCAAGAATACAGTTAATTTTTATCACATTTATATTTATTTCTCTAAATCTTCATTAGATGGTTGTGGATAATTAGAAAATATGAGGATTTATCGAAAATACTGTATTTTAAATAACATATTTAAAATTACTGAAAATTTATAACATTTGCATTTCTTAGTAAACATTTATTATGACGGAGGGAGGTGATATGGTATATCTGTAATAACAATAAAATTTTATAAAATATTTATATTTGAATTGTCTTTTATAAATTTAATTATGAATAAGACAGTTTTTAAGATTAAGCACTAGTTTCATTTTTATAAGTTGAACTGTGGTTGCTCATTAATTCGTGCACATACCTTATGTAAAGATTTATAACTCTCAAAGAAAGTTGTAACATTTAAATGGCATAGAATAAAAACCAACTATATCAGATATATCTTATTATATAAATTGTTATACACCTTTTACCCTCACACAATATTTTTCACAATGGCAACAATCTGTGTTCATGCAAATGAACCCTTTTTTTCGTAAATTAACTTGAAGAAATAGCGTCATATGGTTTCGAAGAAACTAAAAGAAAAAGTTTATTTAACTCATATTGAGGTTGAATTACCACTACATTTATATAACGTTAAACTATAATTTTTTTAAAGGGTTTTAATTTAAGTTTTGCTTTGCTTTTCTTCTCTTCTTTCTTTTTAGCTGAATACTAAGAAGTTTAAGATTTCATTAAACACTTGAATGATGCCGAAAAAAAGAATCTGTTTAAAAGTGTCGTTGATTGTGCTGCACATCGCTGGTAAGAAACTATGATGTATAAAAGCATTCGTTGTGAACTCATGTTAAAGTACACATATACACACACTCACATTATATATCCATATCTAGTGCAAGAACAGCAACACAATAATGAAAAAAAGTGAAAATTGTAATTTAACCTTTAATTAGAGCAATGAACCAATAACGCACCATATGCACATTACGTCTGCTACATTTGTTTTTAAATACAACGATCATAATGACGGAAGAAAACGACATATTTTTTTTGCACAAAAAATGAACTTTTTAAGGTGAACTGTGTGAAGGTATTGTATTGTATAGGTATGCATGTTAAAGTACTCAATGAATCATTATTTATTTACTGGCTATAAATACTAAGTAACAGTAAGTAAAAATATATGTGTACATCAGAACTTTTAACAACAAGTGTTTCAAATTCATATTGTTGATGGGAAATTATTTTTATTAATACATGTTGGCAATAAGCAGCTGATTAGTTAGAATTTGTGTAAAATAAATATTTTAGTAAAAAAAAATAAAAGTACAAAAATCAATGGTAAATCTTGAAAAAAAAAAAACATTACAAATATGTAATTGTCGATCCATTCAAATGTTTAATAAGTTTTTATTTTAAATATATTTGTTTACATGGATGTAACACTTAATTGTAATTACCAACTGTTTGAAAAACTACAATATTGAAATAAATTTAATTAAGATTTTCGAAATCGTTTTTACTATTTTTCTGTAATTTTTGTTTTCATTATTTTCCCTTCTTAATGATCATATGAAAATAAAATACATCGGCAATTATAATAAACAAATATAATTTAAATGTTTAAAATTTAGTTCCACAGATTTTATTGGTCTGATTTTATAAAAGAAAACGTAATTAGTTTCGAAATTTTATATTGAAAACAACAGATAATGAGTAAGATCGAACAAATTTTAACACACATTTTTTATTTATTTTATTTTATTTTTTTATCTATTATTACGTTTATACGGGCGATTATTGCAAATAAATAATTCACTGTTTATACGCAAATTGGAAAAGAAATATATTTTTTTATTCGCTTGATGCGTGCAGATGGAAGCTATATATATAATACTAATTATCATCTTTAATACTTTGATGTAAAAGGATTTCCAAGTGGCAACCTATCCGTTTTAATTTAGTCAATTTGATCCTTCCACTATTGCCCCACCCGGAGGAATAAAATGTTTTTTTTTTTCACGTGAGTTTACTACTACAAATTATACTAACTCACTTTCTTTACAGGCAATTTCATATCGTAAATTATTATTAGTGAGTGTAATCTGGTGAGTC
>MINK01172121.1:0-39463 GCA_001735545.1 Phormia regina
GTTGTTGGTACTTTTTATATGGTTTATTATGATATACGTTTTCCCCTATAATTGACAGACATAAAAAATTATCTGCAATAAATTTATCTAATGTAGACTCAACGTAACACATAGGGTGTTAACAATTCGTCTAAATTTAAAACTTTCCTTTTTATGCTCTGTATTTATTTATTATTTTTTATTGTTTTTAAACTTAACTATTTTGTTTTTGTATTCTACAGCTGGAAGTAGATGAGACTCCCAACCGAGACCAAAATCATTTCTTTTGACGACATTACTTTTTTGCGCATATTAATTGTTGCTGTTGTTCTTACTTTAACATATTGGATTTATTAATACATTCATATGTACATTAAAATTGTGGACTCTAAATTTCATTTATTATTCAGTTTTAACATTTTAAATAAAGGAAATATTAAATTTCTACAACAGGACTTCAATAAATGTATATAGATTTTGGAATGAATAGATTTATTTTGAATGAATTCCTTAATATTGTGCATTCGAATTTTGAAGTTTAAATTCACAATCATGTTTTGTATTTCGAAGTAATTTTAAATTGAGAGTAAAAATAAAATCGACCTGGCGTTTCTACTAGGTTCTGTAAATCGAATCAAATCATCTAAACCACGTACTCTCGAAGATATTTTAATGACAGCATTGTTCTTTTTGACTTTTTTTTTTAATAAAACTTTTTCTTTCATTTTTCAGAATCAAAATCACTTCTTAAGTAGATTTAACAACGTCCATCAAGTAAGTAAATCTTGTACGGAAATGTACTGAAATTTGATACAAGTAAATCTATTATAAGCATCAATTAACAGGTCATTTAATTTACCGATATATGTATATCCGTTTGCCTGGACGAAATGTGACATCTTAATCACACTTAATTTTTATAAATTTATAATGAATTAAAGTTTATAAAACTTTAAATCAACTATTTACTTACTTATTTATATGCTCTTTTTTAATATTCTTAATTCCAAATTCAAATGAAAAATTTTAATAAATTGCTACAGTTTATTTTTCATATAATTTTTTATATATACTTTTCATTATTTTATTTACATTTTTCTTTTCTTTTTCAAATTACGATTGTCTGCGATCTTCATCACCCCATAAATTCAAGGAATGTATACCATATAATTCTTTGGTAAGGAAATATTCTCGCCAGCCAATTTTCGAACAAAACTTAACTAAATGTTCAACTTTTGTAGCAAATAATGTCGACGTTTTTGTTACATCACACGTTTCCTGATCATTTTTTAATGATTCCTGTTGTATATATTGCACACAATTTGACAATTCTTTTTTAATAGCGTTTTCCAATAACTTTACTTCATCATTTGTTATTCTCAACTTAACAGCAGCTACCAATTCCTCCAAATGATCATCATGTACCCCAGGAAATAGATTGTCCATTGCTAATTTCAAATTAAATAAATAATCACGATTTCTACCACTTGGCCCAGCCGAGGTAAAGATTTGCTCTGCTATTTTCTCAATTTTGCTATTATCTTCACTGCCTGCCCAAGAATCATTTTCAGGGGTAGCTATATAGATAACAATATCTATAGACTTTTTATTTGGATCTTCGGGAAATATATGAAATGGCACAGAACAACGTTGATAACCATTTTTCTCTCGAAAATCCAAATGTTTAAGAACAACATCTCTATCCTTTGCAGCTACACGATATGCTACGCCATATACACGATCTTCAGGCTTTGCGGGTATTAGAGTAACAACGCGTCCAGGCTTTACCTTGACACCTCTGTGATCAATACTATGTTGGTAAAAACGTCTTAGATAGCCACAAATGTAACCACGTTGCCATTCAATACAGGGGAAATCAACTTTCCATATTAGAGAACCATATCCGAATATCCAAATGTCTTCTTGATTGATTGGTTGATGTTTCAATTCATTCCGAATTTCATTGTGCGCCTTTGTTATATCTACGTTCTGCGTGTCTGAAGTCTCTACCAAATGTTTAAATTTCTCATCATAAATAGCCTCTATTTGGGAATCGTAGGACATGTCTGTTAGGTTTACTTAATTTTATTCTTTTAATTTATGTTATTAATTTATAATTTATGTTTTTCCAGAGAAATTGTGTAGAAAAAATAAAATAAAAACCACGTAAATATAAAACAGCTGTCGACAGACCTGAGTCGAACTATATTATCAACGGCGGTGGCTCAAAACTGGTTGTTAGCCGGCTGAAAGGTGAACATAACAAATTTTTTGTACAACGTCCCCTGAAGTTTAAAAGAAGACGGAGACCGTTGTTTGTTTGAACATAATTTAGAAGTATTTCCTAAAAAGTTTATAATATAATTTTTTGCATTTCTTACACTTCTAAAGTGTTTCGAAGTTAGTGATTCCATGTCATACCCGACATCAATCGGTTTTGACATCGCTGATTTCAATAAAATTCACATAAGTATTAACCATTAGGTTCTAGAGCCATGTCTCTTTCTGGCCCGGAAATATAACAGTTAAAAAATCTGAAAAATGTAAAAACTTGAAAAAGTTTTACTATTTTAATTGGTAAAAATTTCTATAATATAAACGGTATATATCTAGTTTAATATTTACCTTCATAACGACATATACAAAGATTTTTATTATTATTTTAGTTTTTACGAGATTATTCTATATATAATATGCATTTATTAAATTATGAAATGCGTTGTCATTTAGGAGATATTTACCAAATAGTACGAAGATTGGAACAGGATACTACATGGTCATTTACTTCGATGATCTTACAACAAATCACATTTGATTTATCTTAAATAAAATAAATTTTATATATAATATAATGTATTAATATATTGAGTCTGTTTATAGAATCCAACACGTAGTGGTTTTACAACACTTTCTCAATAAAACCAATAAATTGGGTTTATGTATTCGATTTCTGTTTATAAAATCCAATAATTGGATTAGAAAATTTTAATATTTTTGACCCCAGTTTATAAGTTGAATTTCAAAGCAATAATTAAAGACGTTTATTATTTATTTAAGAACATAAAAATTTAATTAAGAACGGAAATATCAATCCTGTAAAAAATTTCTTTTTGTTACCTTTTCATAAACCCATTTCAAGTTGCGTTTCTAATCCAATTCCGGTGAGAATTTCATAAGCAGATAAATTTAAATCATGGAGAAAAGGAGTACGAGGTGTTTTCATAAAGACAACTGAAACGTCAAGCTAAACAAAAGAAAAAACACATTGAAATTGCAAATAATAATAAATAAGAATGAATTGTATTTTAGTGTTTTTAGACAATAATACATGTTACATCACAGTTGTTTACACTTATTCCTTATTTCTTTCTTTAAGTTACATATTTCACCCCAGAAAATATTTGCTTTTGATTGTAAACAAGAAATTTCGTCTAATATTTTACCATGATTTAAAATTTTTCATTTTTCAAATATTTACAGTTTCATTTGAAAATAATTACGCTTTACAACACTGTTACATCATCGTTTTACTCCCTGCTCTGTTCTTCACAATCGATAACAATAGCACAAATCTTTTACCATCACTAATTTAGTGTAATATTTTTTCTTGTTGGTACCTTTTCTAATATTGTTGATAAAAAGTGTTTAATAATTCCTAAAATTCCATTTTAAATTGCATTAATTTTAGTGAAAAATAGTAACAAATAAATGAATAACAAAGTGCATATAAATAAAGTTCATAAAATATAAAATTATACGCTTTGTTTTTGAAAAACTTAAGTGAAGGCGTAGACAAAAAAATCAAAAGAGAAAAAATAGTATACTTGTACTGCACCTCATATCCACTTCCAGTTGTCTATGCACGAAAGTGATTTTTTTTTTCATTTTGTGAAAACCATTAATAACAAAAACAACGAAAAATTGTAAACGAAAGCAAAACAAATGGTCACAATTTAAGTGGAATCAATATACATATTTGTATTGAAATAATTACAGAGCAAATGTATAGAAAATTATATTGGTAAGTAGATACAAAAATGTATTTTATTTAAATTGTGCACAATATTTTGCAGTTCCATTAAAATGTGAGTCATTTATCAATGATTTCAAAATATCTGACATACATATATTTGATCTCTAGACATTGTGTTGTGATAATCAATTTATGACCATAAGCGGATGCTTACAAATAATTTGGTGTAGCTGTGTTGTTCTATTAATATTTTTTATATAAAAATGTGTATTATATATATTTTATATAGGGTGCAACTTAAAACCATGGAATTTCTATAGTTTTATTAAAAGTTATTCATGTTCTTTATATGTACTTACGAAATGCATGTCGATATTTCGTGGTCATGATTTATTTGTTTATTTCTGTTTTTGTTTTGTTTTGGTTTCGTTACTTTTCCAAGAGATTTATTTCATTTGATTTCTACATTTTTCTGTTTTACTTGTACTCTATAAATTCGTATTCTGAAGTTAGCCTTTCTTTTCACAAATTCGATAATAAATTTAAATCAGGTTTCTTATAAACAACAACAAAAAATCGTCATATGTATATCTTTTGTTCTTTTTGTTTTCTTAATTTTTAATTTATTCAAAATACAGTTAATTTGAAAATTAATCATACATAAGGTATTTGCTTGCACAATGGAATATTTTGCTAAATATAAAACTCAGCTGATGGCCCCGGCAGCCAGTGCTAATACTAGTATATTATTCTTATATTTATCTATAAGATTAATATGAAATAAAACTTAATTTTGGGATTTTGCTTAATTTAAAATTTTTTTGTAAATTTTGAAAAAAATGTAAAATTAGGTAACTTTTAAAAAATTTACTATTTTTACTAAATTTTTAAAAAAATTAATTATTTTTACTAAATTTTAAAAAATTTACTTTTATTGATTTTTTACAATTTTGATAGTGATTCTATGGTACTTTTTCTTGTAATTATAGTGCTATACAATTTTTTTTCGTTCTTTCTCGGCTTAAGAGTGATAGGCCTTCAAAAATTCAATATATTTTTCTGAATATCTTTATTAATAATTGCCATTTAAAAGCACTTACAAATGTCTTTTCAATGATATATAACACTACCATATTAATTCACTACTTGGGAAGAAAATTTACATTTTATATGTTTTGATATTTGAAAACTGCTGATTTGTTTCAATTTTTTAAAATTTTTGTTTAAATTAAAAAAAAGAAACAAATACTTTTTACTATTTTTTAAAAAATTTTTTTAATGTTTTCAATAAAAATTAGTGCATTCTGGCGTGTAACCCTAGCTTAATTCTGAATTATAACTTAATTTCAAAAAAATGTTTCGTGTACGAAAACTTTTTTAGTTATCTGTATATACTTTATAGTTGGTCACTACGTACAGACGGTTCTTTTTTGGGTTTACGCTTTTATACATAAAAAAGCGTAAATGTAAATAAAACAACGATAAAAGTGTATTCACCTTTCTTTCATCTTCCGGATGAGAAACATGACGGCAATTTTAAACGCTACTTTTTTTTATAGAATAAAATGTGCTTAGACACTTTGTGGTATTAGATATTTTTTATTATTATCCACAGTTACCTCAATTAAATGAAATAAAAAGCAAAAGTGCTTAGAGCTTATGGTAGAAGCACAAAGTCAGGAAGGGGATAAATAACATAATGGTTATGTTATATTAAGAGAGTCTAGTGGAAAGTAAAATCCACTTGATAGTAATTTGATTACTCATATGTTGCTTTAAAAATGGTAATAGTTGTATAAACTTCATTTAATTATAAATAATACTCGCAGTAGCGTACTGTGAGTCTTACAACTCTAATGCATTTTACGTTAAAAATTTAGTTTAGTTTTCTTTTTCGTTTTTTGATTTATTTATTGAAACATAACTTAAAAAGTTTAAATACAAAAACAAACTAAAACAAGGTAGTCGAGGTTCTTTTCTCCATTTTTTTTTTTTTTTTTTTTTTTTTTTTTGAGATGAGTTTCAGCTAAGCTAAAGCAAAATGCTTGTTTTTAGTTTAAGTTTGGTTCTGAAGAGAAGTAGTGTTTTTAAAAAACAAACGCACGTCTTTTACATTTTTGTGTTATGAGTATGACATAGTAATACGTATACTATTTTTTAATTTAAATACGAAAACAACTAAAAGTTTTAATAACGTGAAGGCAAAAATAAAAAGAAAACTAAAATGAATTTTCTTCAAACGTTTAACGGAATTTTTTATATAACTATTGTTTATGTGTTAAATTGGCAGCAGGTTAATGGTGCTAACTTATTAAATAGTTATTTACCTGCTTCTATGCAAGCTTTAGCTTATTATATCGATCACCTGCAATACGAGCCACTATCATCGACAACAGTAGAGCCGCCGTTTAGTGATGGCGCAGATCAAAGTACTAATGTGGATGTTGTTAGCAGCACTACTACGTCAACCACAACAACGGTTAGACCTTATACTTCAACAACATCTAGTTGGTGGCATCCCCCTACCTGGTGGGTACCACCATCAACTACAACACACAAACCTAGCCCCAAACCAACACCACCTCATAAGCCAGCATTGTATGCACCCGATTTAACAAATTTGTTAACGGCACCAGAAGGTTATGATATTTTCTATGATTTAGGCAGTACTCCAGAAGGTTTCAATAATCTACCTCTTTCGCTTATACAAGATATAATTACCGAAATAAATCATGATGAATTCAATAACGATGTCGAGTCTTTGGATAATTTTTTGCGTTTGTATGATGACAATTATGGTCGCGCCACCTTTGATGCTGATTCAGCAATGGATCGTTGGTCTACCACCTCAACAGCGGGCAAAAAACGCGTACCACCTACTAAACCCTATGTTGAATTTTTATTAGTCTATGATCTTCTAAAACGTGACGCTAAATCTTCTAATTTGAGTAAATATGAAGGTTACACAGATGAACTTTTAAAGGATCTAAATGAAATATCACAAATGTCATCACAGCGTCAACTTTATACACTATTTAAACGTATGATTGAACGAGGAGACATACAACGTAGTGATGTTGTTTCACGTATCCAAGGTATTATTAAAGAATTGGGTAATCCAAATAGTGCAACAGTAAAAGCTCTACGTTATATTCCTGCTATGCCATTTTTACCTTAATAAAAATATGTATTTGGAAATTGTATAATATATTATGTTTGTGAATAAAGTTATTTTGTAAAAAGAGATTTTTCAATTGTATGTTTATTATATTAATGAAGATGTTTTGAAAGGAAAAATACAGAAATGTATTCAAAAAATCAAATTTATGAGAAAAAAATCATTTTAATAAATGATGTATTTTTTTTAAATTATGTGAAGATATTATTGTTGAGTGACCTGAATATATAAATAAAAACATGATTTATATAAGCTTCGTCAGCTATTAAAAAAATCGAGACAATTATATTTATTGAAAACTCTATAAATTCGAAAACTTGTCTAAAATTAGCAAAATTCGAAAATAAGAAATTATGAAATAAACTTTAAAAGCTCTTAAATTTTCAATAAATTTTCTTAAAATAATTCTGAGAATTTCCATAATGACAGTCTGTATTTATGTAAAAAAGTGACACTGTGTTACTTCTCATGCTAAAATAAACTATAAGTTGTAATGAAATAATAACAATCTGTTCGATTTTTCTTCCACTTTAAATTAGGACAGTTGTAAAATATGATGTGGTGTTTAGAACTTTGAATTTGTTGTTAGAATCGTAAATATATGAGAAACAAATTGGAAAAAGTAAAACGATTTTAGTTGGTTTTTTAAATGTGTTTTGCGTTTGTTGCTTTTTTTTTGTTTCCTCTCTAATTTTAACAAATGCAGCTTTTTATTTTTTTAGAATTTTAAATTATTTAGCAAAAATAAAACGCCAAAATAAATAAAATACATAATACGAAAAAACGCCTGTCTAAAAAAAAAGCCCAAATGTAAAAGACGCTGAACCAAAAATCCGTAATATAGTTTTATTTCCCCTATCTGTTTAAAAAAAAGTTTAGGAGAGTAAAAAAAAATAATTGTAATTAACAATTATTTTTCCAAAAAGAAAAATTAAAAAAGAAAACGCAAATTAAAAAAATCGCTAAAATAAAAATAGAAAAAGACGTCAAAACAAAACAAAAATACACAACATTAAAACCCTAAACGTTATTTGTATGATGTATTTAATTATTTTTTATGTAAATATATGTTAATTTGACCATGAGTTCAGTAATTAATTATTTGATTCGGCCGAACCTATATACCCACCATCAAGCTTTTCAAATTTTACTTTATATAGGAGGTGGGTGGTAAAGAAGGCGGACTATGTTCATTTTTGGTTTCCAAGTTTATGACGACCCTCTAATTTTCCTTTATCGTTAACAAACGCATGTATGTTTAAAAGATAACAGCAGAAATCTATGAAATGAAGCTACAACGGACACCTTATATAAGATAATTATTTGAACCAAATTTCTTTCGCTCAAGAGCTATCTTGCTTTCAACAGACGAAGGGACATAGCTAGATCGAATCAAAATCGAACCAGGACCCAGAAAATATATACATTATATAGGTTCTTAAATGATTATTTCGACATGTTACATTCGGAATGACAAAATCAATATACCCCCATCTTTATAATGGCGTATATAAAAAATGTTTCGGTTAAAAACATAACATTCTTGTATTAAAATGATAGCATTATGTATTTATTACTAAAATTTTACTTATACTTGTGTTTAATTTTCTATTTCTCTTTTATTTTACTCTTATTCCATAATAGGGACTTTTGTCTATTTGCAAATACAAACATTTCTCTTATTTTTATGTTGGGAAAGTATTAAGAGAAAAATTATTAGTCTTTATAATATTCTTAAGTTTTTTGGGTTTTCTTTTCTGTTTTTTTTTTCTTTGTTATTAATAGTGCAAAATATTCATTCTTTAGTTTGAAAGTGTCGGTGCGCGAGTAAATACCGCTTCTAATATTGAAAATTATTAAAAAAAAAAAATATGAAAGAAATAGTAATGTATATAATGTGTGGAATAAATATATGAAGACTAACGCATTTTTTCATGATTTATTCCAAATAAATTTAAATATATTTAATAAGCATTCCATCATAGAGATGATTAATTTTCAAGAATATAAAAAAAAAATATTTTCAAATTTTCTACATAAATTATTGATTTAATTTGTTATTGTTTCTTAAACAAATAAAAAAAACGTAAGAAAAAATAAAAAAAAAAATATATATCTACTTGCAACCTTGAACTATTGCAATCTACACTACAATATCTACCTACATACATATGTACATCGCCTACAAATACTACAAATAATGGAAAATTTGGAAACATACATTCGTACCACTACGCCACACTTTTTGCGTAAAGCAATTGGTGAGGCCAGGAGGTGAATAATAATTATGATAATGATAACATCTTAATTATCCTAACGGACCACATTCATCTCATCATTGTTTACAAATGGAAAATAATCATTATACATACATATGTATATATGCATTGCATATACTGTTTTTATAGCATCGTGATTCTTTGTGTCTGTATTTCGTATAAGTATTATGCGTATGTTTCTTTATTATATAGTATTTTTTTCGAATTCGGTGTTTTATTCCTTTTCAATTTGGTACTTTTATGCAGGCACACATACATACATCATAATACACAAAGAATATTGCACTTTCTTTATTTTATTGAGAATTTAGCTGCTTTCACTAAACCAGTCCATAAGTGTTGTTGAATCATTAAAATCCATCCACAGCAATTATTGGATTTTCAGATTTTTCATTATATAAACATGAAAAAAAGGGTGTCAATGGCGTTGTTTTGTATGCCCTGCACACACATTTAATATTAAAGTGGGTTTTATTAAGATGATGTGTTCTTTAGAATTTTGCAAAAAACACAATTAACTTGCTGGCTTTTGTTGTTCTTAAAATGTTGTCATACTACGAAAAAAGAAATTGGATAATATTAATTAAAAAAAATATTATTTATTAAAGAAAAATTATATATATATAAATTATTTATTAAAGAAAAAAGATAAAAATTATATAATTATATATTTCCCTTGACTTAAAAAATTATATAAACATGTAAATCATAGAAAACGAGAGAAAAAGATATAGTCGGTCAAGTCCGACCATATGATACCCAAAAACATTGTGTACATTATAATTAGGGCAGGGGTCTTTTACTAGACTTCGAGGCAAATGTGGACTTATATTCATATTAAGTGTAAAATAAAACATAATAATACAGAGTATAGCGTCGATGCTATCATTTATATTAATTTATTCACTTTTTGGTGATTCCCGAAAGATGGCCTTGTATAGGAGCTATGATAAGTTACAGATCGATCTTTGTAAAATTTTATAGTATCATTTATGTTTACATAAAACTTATTTTTGTCGCATATTAACTTGATATTTAAGGTATTTATGATCGTTAAACCCTTTTCCGGGAGGACATTCGTATGGGGTCTAGGTGAAATAATGGACCGATCATAACCAATTTCAAAAGTGTTCGTCCCTGAACTATTAGAAAACAGTTCATTAATTTTTGTTCAATGAACTGCGACCTGTAGTTTGATTAAAAGGTTTACATGGACGGACAGACGGACGGACATCGTTAAATCTACTTAGAAAGTGATTCTAAGCCGATTGGGATAAATTAAGTTGGGTCTTAGACCAATAGTTTTGGGTGTTACATACATTAGCACAAACGCATAATACCCTCCCCACCTATGGTGGTGTAGGGTATAAAAAGAAATAAAGAAGAGGGATTTATATTGCAAATATACTCAATTATTTCAATTATGGACCGATTTTGATGATATTTGGGGCAAAGATTTCCACTAATACAAAACTTTTTTGTCTCTATTTGGGAGAACTTTTATATGGGCGCTAGGTAAAATAACACACCTATCATAACCAATTTCAATTAGCTTCGTCCTTGTGGCATAAGGTTTACTTACAGTGACATACAGACAGCCAGCCGACCAGACTGATGGACATTGTTAAATCTACTCAGAAAGTGATTGTCAAAATATAAAATTGGAAAAATATTTGTAAAATTTTAATCCTTCTCCTGCTAAAAAATAAAAACATTTTTTACTTAATTGGAAATATGTAATTATGTTATTAATAACTTCCAAAAAAGTATAAAAAATTATACGTTTGAAGTAGTGAAAATATTCTTTTTTGGAAGCACTACGTTTTTTCTGTTATGGTATGGTATAAGTAAGAAAATAAAAATTGAAAATTTATTTAAACAAATTTAAAAACATAAAATAAAAAACATAAAAAAGTTATCGAAAAATTTACTATAAATCATAATATAATTATGATTCTGCTATGCTATAAATATAAAATTAGCAAAAAAATTAACTAAATATTTACTATAAATACAAAATTATCGAAAAATTTATCATACAAATTTCATGAACATTTTTTTGGTTCTTGATGCCGATTTTCTTAAACTGGAAGTTTATTTAAATTCCGCAGTTTACAAAAATAATTCCTTAAAAACTGCTGTATTAATTGGTTTAAAATTTTATTTATTAATCATATTTTTTATAATTGATATCTTCTTTACCAATTTAAATCGTCATTGTTTATTTCAAATTTCTGCATCATTTCATATCCACACTAAATATGTCTGTCTGTCCATACATGTATGTGTACATACAATAACATCATCTCATACAATTTTCGTCATATTTTTCGCATCACATCATTTGTATATGTGATATTTTTCTTTGTCTATACAGAGCATTAATGTAATTAATGAAAAAACAAAAAACAATATACATATATATTTTTAGATCATTTGTACGCTCAGAATCAGATCAAAGAATAAATAATAGTACTTCAGAAATAGCACATTTCGATGATACTATGGAGCTGGCACATAGTTTAACTTTAAATGAAGATGCCCTTAAGCAGTTACCCGAGCCAAAACGTTCCGTTTTTATATTTGAATGGTTGGGTTATTTGGAGAAGACATTATTGGAAATAGATCGCAATGAAATTAAAAATCATCAAAAGAAGCTTGTTCAACAATTAACAGCCCAAATAAATGGTTCACCTGGACCTCCAACACGAAAATTACTGGCCAGTTGTTTGGCTACGTTGTTTTCGGTAGGCGATACTTTTATGTTATTTGACACGGCAAATGCGTGCAATGATATTTTAAAAAATAAAGACGATTCACCCAGTTATTTGCCTACAAAGTTGTAAGTATTAAACATTTGGAATTTATTTTGTTTCAAGTATTATTTTTTATTTTGTAACTTTATTTTTAAGAGCTGCTATATGCGTTTTGGGTTCTATGTATGAAAAACTGGGACGTATGATGGGCCGTTCATATGAAGAAACTGTAAATTTACTTTTAAGAACTTTGCGTAATGCAGAGTCCCAAGCTCGCATTGAAATTATGATTACATTGGAAAAGGTTTGTGCTGGTATGGGCACCGCTATAGCTAATGTCCACAAAGATATTTATAAAGCTACTAAACATTGTTTAACTGATCGTGTTATGGCTGTGAGAGTTGCCGCAGCTAAGTGTATTCTAGAAATGATACAACATGCCCCATTTCTTTATCAAACTGAACTTGAAAGTTTACCAGCTCTCTGTTTCCGTGCATTTGATGGCAGTAGTTATGAAGTGCGTTGTGCCGTTGCAAAGCTATTGGGGACGTTATTGGCTTTTACCCAGCAACAGCAAAATGAGACGAATGCTAAAAAGTTATCTGTGCAGCCAACACAAACGAAATCTACAGCTAGACAAGTATCGTTGGATGAAACTCTAAGTATTCTTATGTCTGGGTTTTTAAGAGGCGGAGGTTCATTTCTGAAAGGCACTGGAGAAATTATTAAAGGCAGTTCAAGTGTAAATCGTGAGATACGTGTTGGTGTAACCCATGCCTATGTGGTGTTTGTAGATTATATGGGTAGCGTGTGGTTGGAGCGTAACTTGACAATCTTTTTATCGCATGTATTAGATCTGGTAGCTAATCCTAAAGCTGCCTCATCGCACGTTGATGCTGTTTATTCACGAAAGTGTATAAATTTTATACTGCGCTCTGTATTGGGCAAGATGTTGGGCGAAAAAGCTCAAACATCAGCCTGCAAAGAACTAGTGTATATGATAGCCAAACAAATGAACTCAATAGACTTTAATCCAGAGAATGCCAAGGATTCAAATCAGGAGACTCTTTTCAGTCAACACTTTTTGGTGTGTGCTCTGCAGGAATTGGGTTCTTTAGTATTGGGATTGGGTACAACTGCTCAAAATCTTTTAGCCGATCAGACATTAAATGCTATAGATACTACTTGCGCTGTACTGGTACATCCAAGTGCTGCAGCGAGATTAGCAGCAGCTTGGTGTTTGCGCAGCTTTTGCGTCGCTGTCCCCAGCCTAATAACGCCACTTATAGATCGTTTTGTTGAGGCTCTAGAACAAATGCGTTCTTCACCAGAAGCCGTAGCGGGTTACAGTTGCGCTTTAGCGGCTATTTTGGGAAGTGTACGTTATTCTCCCTTAGGTATACCACATACCAAAGGTAAAGTTGTTTTCAATGCGGCAGAAGAATTACTGCGTTCAGCTTCTCAAAACAGTCGCATGTCGTTAAATCGTACCCAAGCCGGTTGGTTGTTAATTGGTTCCATAATGACACTGGGATCGCCAGTAGTAAAAGGTTTACTACCAAGACTGTTGCTATTATGGAGACATTCCTTCCCACGTTCCAACAAGGAGTTGGAATCAGAAAAAGCTCGTGGTGATTCATTTACCTGGCAAGTTACCCTAGAAGGACGGGCTGGTGCGTTATCGGTAATGCAAAGTTTTTTAGTAAACTGTCCCGACTTAGTAACGGAGGATATAACAAAACGTCTATTAACACCTATAGAAAGTGCTCTAGCTATGTTGGTAAAGTAAGTTATAATATTAAACTTTTCATAAGTTAAATTATAAAATAAAAAATGTTAATACAATTTGAAATATGAATTCATTCTTTTAGTTTATCTTCTGTATTGAAGAGCTATGGCACACAATTAAAAGCACCCGCTGCCATGGTACGCTTACGTCTTTATGAAACTTTATCACAATTGCCATCTAATGCTTTAGAAGCTTCCTATACCCATTTATTGCGTATGCTTATATCGGAGTTCACTTTGGCCGAAAATCCAGCAAATACAACAAATTCTCTTTTACGAAGTCTTTGCCATGCTGATGACTCTGTTATATTAGGTACTTGGCTGCAAGAAACCGATCATCGCATTATTGAAGATCAGGTATATTAAATCATCTAATACTAAGTTGCATTTATATTATAATTTTTCACATAAATTAAGGGGGGTTTCAAGTTAGTTTTAGTGTTTTCATAGAACTCGGTTTTAATTTTCTGCGTCCTATAAATTTTGTGAATCTTCTATTTAAAAACTTAATATGAATTTTATCTTTTATTTGTTTTAAAATGTATAATAAGATGGAACCAAATCGTAGATGGGACGGTGATCATGTAAGTTTTTTATTATTGCTTAAAAGAAAAGTTGTTCGTTCACAATTGATGCTTCAGTTTTTTACATTTTTTATATATAGTTGTTTTTATTACTCGTGTTTTTGTTTTTGTTGCTTTTGTTTAATATGAAAAGAAGCAGAATTTATATCTTTTGTCTTAAATTGTAACATAAAAGTATTTTTTATAATTCTTTTCTTTTAAAATAAAAAATTTTGTTAACAGTTACAACCAAATAGTGCAGCCGGGTCAGGTGCTTTAGAACATGATCCCTGTTGTTTGTATAGGATTTCTGGCAATTCATCTAATGCCACAGTGAATGGAGCCTATGGTTATAAGGCAGACCAATGCCCAGGGCCTCTACCTCTTGGTGTGGCCATCATTGACATGTCAATAACATTGTTTGGAGTAATTTTTCCCAAAGTCGCCAATAAACATCGTTTACAAATGTTGGATCATTTTGGTGAATGTATAAGACAGGCGAAGAGTAGTCGCCAAGAGGCAGTGCAAATGAATGTATATACAGCTCTTCTTTGTGGCTTAAAGGTGTTAACAGATAACAAAGCTGGTATTGGTCAAGAAGATGTAAGAAAAAGTTTTACCAATCTAGTGACTTCGGGTCTAAATAGTTCTAACTCTATGTTGCGATGTGCTTCGGCCGAAGCTTTAGGACGTTTAGCACAAGTAGTTGGAGAATCGCGTTTTACTGCCGAGTTGGCACAAAACTCATTTGATAAGTTAAAATCAGCTCGTGATGTAGTAACTCGTACTGGTCACTCATTATCACTGGGTTGTTTACATCGCTATGTTGGTGGTATGGGTTCGTCACAGCATTTGAATACCAGTGTGTCCATATTGTTAGCTTTAGCACAAGATATATCTTCGCCTGTAGTTCAATTATGGGCCCTTCATGCTTTGGCTTTGATAGCAGATTCCGGTGGGCCCATGTTCCGCAGCTATGTCGAAGCAACACTGACGTTGTGTCTAAAACTTTTACTTAATGTTCCACAATCATATGTGGATGTACATCAGTGTATTGGTCGTGTTTTGAATGCTTTAATTACTACTATGGGTCCTGAACTTCAAGTATGTTAAACAATATTTAAATTTCGAAAAAATTTACAATTCATATCTAATTCACTTTATAGGGAAATGCTAGTGCCATTACTAATATGCGCAGATCGTTCATTTGTGCTGCTTATATCATGCAAGGACATTCGGATCCTTTGGTACAAGCAGAAGCTACCGGTTGTCTACAACAAGTTCATCTATTTGCTCCTGGAAGTATTAGCTTACCCACACTTGTCCCAACACTCGTTAAAAATTTGTCTAGCAACTATTTAACCCAACGTAAAGCTGCTGTTTCATGTCTTCGTCAACTTGCACATAGGGAAGCCAAAGAGGTTTGTGATCTGGCTCTATCCATAAAACCAGACGATTGTCCCAAACTAGTTGTTACTGAATTTGGTCTTCCTGGTATTCTTTTTGCCATGTTGGATTCAGAAACTGACATAGAAATGCTTAAAAATATTCACGACACTCTAATGTCCATGCTGCAGTTAATGGCCGCAGAAAGCTTAAGTACTTGGTTAAGTTTGTGTAAAAATGTTCTTACAGTTGCCGTAGAAAACTCTCCACTACCAGATGATGTTGCTATAACCTCAAAAGGTGATGGTGCAAAGGCAAGCACAGCGACAAGTTCGTCGGCTTCACATAATTTAGCTAATAATGATCTAGATGATGATGACGAAGAAGATGATGCTGATGATGTTACCGAGTATCATGCCACTGAAAATTCTTCCACTCATCCAGCTATTCAGCCGCGTTGGACAACACGTGTATTTGCCGCACAGTCTGTAAGGAAAATTATGTCGGCCTGTGAGTCTGATACGCCCATACATTTCGACTTGTTACAGGCCAAAGAAATGCAAATGACAAAATCTAGTGGAGATTATCTAATACTTCATCTCTCAGAACTCATACGTATGTCATTTATTGCCGCAACTTCAGATTCTGATCAATTACGTTTGGAGGGTTTAAGAACTTTACAGGAAATTATCGATCGTTTTGCAAATGTACCAGAACCGGAATTTCCCGGTCATTTGTTGCTAGAACAATTTCAAGCTCAGGTATGCAGTAATAAAGATTTCGAATATTATAAAAATGTTTAATAATTATTTTCTTATACCATAAAGGTTGGTGCTGCTTTAAGGCCAGCTTTTGCACCAGACACTCCTTCCCATGTTACTGCGGCAGCATGTGAAGTTTGTTCAGCTTGGATTGGTTCCGGTGTGGCTCGTGACTTAAACGATTTGCGCCGGGTTCATCAGTTATTGGTATCGTCGTTAAACAAATTACATACAAAAACAAATAGTACACAATTATTCAATGAATCCATGACTACTCTTGAGAAATTGAGTATTTTAAAAGCTTGGGCCGAGGTTTATATTGTAGCCATGATAACCAACAATTCGGCACCAGCATCTTTGTTAAGAAAACAATTGACCGCCTCTAATATGATACCATCCCTAACTGGTGATTTGGAAATGGATGATGATGAAACTATCGAAAGTGACAACTGCAATGACAGAAATTGTGAAAGTTTATTGTCTTTAGTAAAACCAGAACTGGATAATCTTTCAACACATTGGTTAGCTGCTATGAAAGATCATGCATTATTGCTATTACCAGCAGAGTTTCAAAGTCAATTGCCCCATGATGGTGGTGCTTTCTATACGCCCGATACTATTAACTCGTCGAAACCTCATTATTTAGCTTCCTGGCCTCCAATTTTATATGCTGCATCTTTGTGGCTTAAGGATGAAGGCTTTCAATTACATCTGGAATCTTCCAGTGAAACAGACACAGAAACCAATAATGTAGATAATACATCTTTAGAAGCTAATAACAATATTTCGCATGGTTCGCTATCTGCAGATCGTTTTCACATGATCTTTGGATTGTGTATGGAAGCATTATGTAGTGCCAGAACTTCGGAAAAACCTAAAAATGTGATAAGTTGCTTACAGTCGATGTATACTATATTCGATTCAAAATGGGCACGACAACAATTAGTTAAAGATAAGGTCCTGACGATTGAGTTGTGCAATGTGTTGCATAGACAAATATTAACTAGTGATGATTTATTTGTGCAATTGTTGTGTATTGAAATTCTTAAGCAATCGGTTCAGGCTTCTAAAGAAAAACTAAACGAATTACGTGATGAATTTTTAGAGAAAAACAAAAATATAGAAAATGCAGATAATATTTCGTTGCAAGATCAAATCGATCAAATGGGTGAAGGTGGTAGTTCAGGTGAAATAACTCCTGGTTCTTCACACATATACGCTATTTTGGAGGTGTGTTTATGCCTCTTTGTACGTCAAATTCCAACTATGAATCCCGGTGCCGCTAACACAGTACAATTTCGTCAAGATTTAATAGCCAAAACAGCATTATCTTCACAATCATTCTTTAATAAACTGGCAGAAGATAATGGTAGATTGGTGGCAAGTGCTTTGGAGTGTGTGGAGGAACTAACCACTCTCTGTTCCCCTAAAGGTGCATTAGCAATTTTACCCACCATTTTATATATGACCACTTCCATCATAAAGGAAATAGCAAATAAATCTTTCATTGACTCGACTATTTTGGCAAACACAGTGGCCATTCAAGCAGCATTACATGCTCTGGAATCAATTTGCAAAGATAAATGGTCAAAACATCCTTCAGTTGCTAGTGAATGGCAAGAATTATTACAAAGCTCTTTGGCCACTATAGTGGATTTAACTAAAACAGCTGGCAACAATGAAGATCGAAAAATGGATGAAGTCACCATGCTGAGGGCCATAGCTGTATTCATATTACACACACCACCTACAGTAGTATCAACACCTTCCCTACAATATCCGTGCATAAATCACTTCCGTCAATATTTGCAATCGGATAACTTATCCGTAAAACTCAAATGTATACAGACAGCAAGGCTAATTTTTTCACAATCCGAATTAAAGGTATCCACACCCTACATACATGCCCTGGCTCCACGTATTATCGAGGGATTGTATATGGAGAATGCTAAGCAGCCACGTACCGATCTCGAATTGCAAATTACTTTGGAAAGCATAGTAACTGTTGAGGCTCTTATAGATTTAGCTGAACCGCAAAATCGTAAGTCAATGCAAATATTTTAATAATATAAATTGTATTGTTTTTCTCCTTAAAAAAAAGAAATGCACTCCTTTATCACTTAAAGTTTTCTATTAATACATAAAGAGAAATATGAAAATTTGTATATACAGTTACGGACAAAAAAAAAATAGGGTCAAGAATAATTATTTGACCAAATTTTATGCAAAACAATAAATTTTTTATAAATGTATAGTGAAATAAAATCCTTTAATATTATCCAGACAACGATATGTTGTCTTGAACGTCGTTCAGTGTGGACAAAAAATAGGGTCAGCAGTAATTTTTTTGAAAGTTTACATTTTTAAATCACGATCACTATATTCAAATTGGAGATCACAACATAGGATTAGTGCCGAAATTTATCATTATAGTTAAATAATTTTATTTTCAATTAAAAATCAGCAGTTTAAACTAACAACTAATCTATAGATATTTTTTGGTAGGAAAAATTCTCGGAGTTGGAGATCAACAATAAAATTTGGCCGAAAGTTAAAAAAAAATTCAAATAAATATTCTTGGACCTATTTCTTGTCCGTAACTGTATATATATTAGGGTGGCCCATTATGAGCGGAAAATAAAGTTTTTAAATTTTCCACTCTCACCCCAAGAAATGTTCGAATACCATAAAGGTTTAGATTGATTGGAAAAAAATTAGAGGTGGCTCAAAACGATTAAAATATTAAAAATTTTAGATTTTTATTCTATCCAACCATGAATTATTTAATAGAACTTAAATTTTCGTCAGTTTCATCTTTTTGAATTCGTCAGTTTATCACCTTTCTAAAGTAACCAAAATAAAGAATATTAAACAACTAATTATATCATTAATCATCAATTTACGTAAAACGCATAATTTTCGACCAAACAAATTTCTTGTTTTGCATATATCTCAAAAATATTGCATATCATTGTTTTTCGACTTTCTGAACATTTCCAAGGGATGAGAACCAAAACCCTCTGTAATAAGGACCACTCTAATATATGTATATAGTTTATATTATTTGAAATTTATTCTATAGTACAAAAATATTCCTAAAACATTTCTCTGATATACTATATATTTATAAACGAAATTAATATATCAATTTATTTGTATTTTCTTCTTATTCATTTATTTATTTATCTATCTTTATTTTATCTTCTAACGCATTACGAAATATCACGAAATCTTACTATCCCTTAATATCATTAATTATGTCCGTCCAAAACATAATATATGTAAAAAAAACATAACATAATAATATAGGAAATCTTATGCAAGGTAATTTAAAAAGAAAAATTCTTTGTCATTTTGCTGCATATTCAAATAGTGCAGACGTGCAAACATAACAACATTATTTAATCACACTCGTACAAACATATACATACAAACATACTTAAAGTAAATTTATTTTTTAGTTTTAGTTTTCATTTATTTTTGTATTTTATAATATTTATATAGATTTTACCCTTAAAACTTATACATACGTAAATTAGTGAATAACTTTAAATTGAATTGATATTTACCGTCTTATTTTGCTTCATGCCTCCCTATATAGGCATTCAAATGTTAACTCTGTTGGTGCCAGTGCTAATAAATTATTTGGCTGAACCTTCGAAACTGCGCAACTTACCCAAATATCAACGTCAATTACACGAGCAGGCATTGCAATGGCTTATGAAAATCGGTCCTAAATATCCTCAGGAATTTAAATCATTGATGGGTCAGTCACCAGAATTGCGTCAAAAATTGGAAGCAGCTGTTCGCTGTCAACAACAATCGGTTGCTATTGCTAACCGGGTACAGACGGCCCAATCTCGCAGTGGTCTCGATAAACAACAAAAACCCACTATAAAACTGAAAACTGATTTTAGCAATTTTCAATAAATTTTGGCATATTTAAAACTTTGCTTGGCAAAGAATTACCAATTTAAATAATAATTAGCATTGATTATAAAAAAAAACATACATACATAATATATAAATCTAACAATAAGTATAGAATAATGCAGATTATTACATAGATACATATTCATATATATATATAAATAATAATACATAATGTATTTATCTATAATTTCGTCTTTATGTTGCTTACGATAAGAATTTTATTATTATTATTATTTTTTTTTTTAATTTTATTTGCAACAATTCCCTAAACTAAATATATGCTAAAAATTAGTTGTATTTAGTTTTTTAGTAAAATTTTAATGAAAAAGATATGTATGATTGTGTATCTCGTATCTATATTATAACAAATGTTACATGTTAAAAAAAAGAATACTTATAAAAATAAAAACAGAAATTTTGTCATTATTAACCAAACTTAAAGAACACTTTTAATTCAATTTCTTGTACGATTTAGCTTACTGCTTTAGGAGGAAAACATGCATATGGATTATGAAAAATTAAAGTGGTTTTTGTGTTTTTCTGTTTCTACATGAAAAGAGTATATGTGATGAATCTTCTGGAACTCCACAAAGATCGCAGTTCTCTGCCCGTTCTAAGCCAATTTTACAGAGAGTTTTCCTGGAGTATGTGTTGTCGGACAGAATTCGGTTTATCATTCTTAAGTCGGAAGCCTTGCAGTCCTCAGTATTTGTCCGTGTAAGCCACGTTTCGTCTGTCTTCGGGAACAATCTGCCATAGCTTATTCATTTATCTGCTCTCGATAAGGTATAATCTGTGTTCCACTCGCCTATTACCCTGGGCCATCTTGGCCGCTTGGTCTGCTAATTCATTGCCATGGATGTTCATATGGCCAGGAATATAATTTATGGCGACTTTCTCAAATTTATAGACTCTTCTTACTAAATAGGTTTCATGGTTTCTGTTCCGTAGCGCCAATACTGCTGCGTTAGAGTCCGAGAATATTGCAATTTTTACGCAGTTGTTGTTTGCCGCAAAATCAAGAACCAGATCAATCGCTAAAAGTTCGGCAGTCATAAGAAGACATAATTCCATATGTAAATCTCGCCTGTGTAGAGTCTGAGTTTTGGTGATAGAAGGCAAAGCCTGTAAATTGGTTATTGATAGATCCATCGGTGAAAAAGGTATCGAATTCAAGAGCGTTAAGATTGTTGAATTTCTCCAGAAATAGGCTCCTAGTTACTTTTTTGTATTTTACAAAAGTGGGAAAACAACTATAACACGATTTTTTAGTTATGTAAAATTTTTACTTTTTTTATTTTCTGGCAAAATACTCACTCACTCACTCACTCACTCACTCACTATTATATCATTACAGCTTACTAGTTTGATTTTACAAATGAATAAAAACGTTGATACTGCTTTAAATTGAGATAATTGCAAGAAAATATATTGGCCATTAGATTTAAGTACATTAAACGCTGTACACCTTAATACTTAATACAAAAATTAAGAACTTGAAATCCATTTTAATATTATTTATTTAAAATTATCACTTAATATAATTATGTTTCTAATTCTGTCTTAATATTTTCAATAATTTCCATACATTTAATTTTACTATTTATTTTCTGTTCATTCTCTTTTTTACTATGGGAACGTTTGCGTTTTACCGCTTTTACATTTTCAGTCTCTGTCATTGTAATACCCACCATACTAGGATTTAAACGACTTAGTAGAGCTGTTGAATAGAAAAGTGAACGCAAACGTTCGCGAAATTGTGTTATATGGGGATTTGTGTTCACCGTCAACGGCTGCTCATGTGGTAAATATGATGTAATACTTGCTGTTTGTATGCACAGAGCCCGAAATCCCATAGCCGTAGACCAATTTGGTGGCAAAAGTGGAAGTTTTTCAGCAGTTGAAAGTTGTGCCGAACTATTTTTTACATTTTGCTTAATATGTTCTGGTATACTAGAGTCAAATTCGTATTTATCTAGTAAAAAAGGTATTTGGACATTCAGTGCTGACATTGTAAGAGTAAAATCATTGTTTATGATTTGTATATTATCGCAAGGATGCTGATCCATTTTTAGATTATAGGCATATTTGAAATAATCATAATTTTTTAGAGCATTTGCCCTCAGTCGTGGGATATAGGGTTTTTCTTTTATTACTTTCAAAGTAGGCTTTGACTTTCTAGGGCTTCTTCTTTTTGATTTATTTTTCGAGAGTGGTATACTTTGCAGATCTTCTTCAATTGTTGGTGTTCCCAATTTACCCAATTGCTTTTCTTCAACTACTGGTTTTGCTTCTTCACACAATTGGTTTTCATATGACACACATTTTTCTTCCAATGGTTGTAGTATTTCTTTATTCTCTAGAGACTGTTCTTCTTCCTTAGAAACTTTCTTAACTTTTGCTTTTCTTGTTCTTTTTATTTTTTCTCTATTCGATGTTTCTGTTTTTTCAATTTTTGGTCTTTTAACTTTTTCATTTTCTATTTTTTTTAATTCTATTCCATTTGGATTTGTAGACAATTCCACAACTTTTTCTTTCCAGTTTTCAATATTTATAGATTTATTTGCTCTTATCCGCTTTCTTCGTATATCCTCAAGACTGCCATCAGGATTCTTTTCCAAATATTTTTTAATTGTTAAAAATCTTGTACGACAACTTGTACGTGAATGTTTACCATTAAAAGCATTTTCACATTGTAGCCACTCTTTAGTGCCGTTTGCTGTAACAAAATCCATTAATTTAATGTCATCTTCTAATGACCATGGATGATGATTATGACGTTTAGCTAAAACATTTTTGTAATGAGCACGCAATTGTACCAGTGATCGATTTGGAAATAGAGTTCGTGGTATACAATTAAATTTGGTTCCATATTCCTTAACGGCCGCTATTAAAAGAAGATCCTCTTCGGGAGTAAATTGAGCTATAAAATTAAAAAGATGCGAATTTAATAATTACTTAGAAACAAACAATGTAATATGTAAATGCATACATACCACCATGACTTATAGCTGGATTAAGTGTATAGTTATAACGAGTATGCAAAGTAGTTTTAGCTTTATGTGGAAAGTGCGCATTAACATTACTCCAATTAATAATACCATTTACCATATTTTTAGCTATAACTTCGCGAAGCCGATCATCATCTTCTTTAGTCCATTTAGAAGAAGACT
The DNA here is from genome assembly GCA_001735545.1 of Phormia regina. NCBI lineage: Eukaryota > Metazoa > Arthropoda > Insecta > Diptera > Calliphoridae > Phormia > Phormia regina. The sequence goes on from MINK01172121.1 coordinate 23,770, forward strand.
CCGGCAATAAGTAACAGACATAATTTTGATATTGAACAAAACACTAAAATAAAATAAGATTAAAAAATTTCCATAAATAGCAAAGAATTAGGAATTATACCTGAAAATCTGATCTTTTACCAACTTCATTGGCTATAGCTGGCCAATTTTGGAAGCCGAATTGTTTGGCTGCCTCCAAAAGTTTTTGATTTTCTTCCTCAGACCATGCAGTACGCTTTAACGAGGGATGTAAGAATAAATTCCAAATTGCTTCACACGTTTTGGCCGAATGACGATGTAAAAGATTGTAACTTGATATATGATCCCAATCGATGCGAAAATCTTTGGGTACCATATTTAAAAGTTTTGCCAACTTTTCACTATTTACTTCCTTATTTTCAACATCTAGCTTACTATTACTATGTGCCAAATAATCGATTATCTAAAAGCATAGTTAGATGGTTAACATATTGTAAAGACATCCACATGTTTTTCTTACCTGTTCTTTAATGCCCAATATAACTTTTTGTTTATCTTGGGTAGACCAAACATGTCTTGATTTCAAATTCAGGTCCATGGGAAACATTTCTCCTTCTAATTTTCTTAATTCGTAATCGGGATTATTTGGACAATTACGGCATTTTATATCTTTGAAAAACATATTTCCTTTTAAGTAAAATGTGCCTCCCCTCAAATAGGCACCTTTTATTCCTACTCCCTTTTTCCGCCTTCTTATAATGCCATCTTTTAGTAAAACTTCATTCATTTTATACGATTCTTTAACATTTGCCAATAACTTTTCCAGCTTTTCTCTCATGGCAACTAGTTGAACTTGCATTTGGTGATTCAGCATTAAAGTATCTTCCAGTTTAGTTTTCATCTCAATCCTGGTATTTGCCATCATTAAATTTATCTTTTTAAGTTTGTAAATATATCCAGATATTTTACAAGAATAAAGTATATGTATATACAAAAAAATCTAATAAATTCCAAACAAATATTACAAAAACAAAAGAAGAGGTTACCTTATTTTTGAGTTTCACATGTGCAATTGGGCATCTCTGTAAATGAGCGTAAAAAACATAGTATAATTAGAAAGTATACTCGTAAGAACAGCTGTTTTGCAATTTTTTTATTGATACACCTCGCCTTACTGTCAAATTGTTTTTGTATGCCCAAGTAAAATTTTTTCGTGAGTATTTTAGTCTTCCTCTCTTTTATTCTCTCATTTTCTGTTCATAGCATTTTAACATTGTGAGCGGTAGTTTTATACTAACAAAATACAAGGAATTGTTGTTTTTGTAGATGTGCGAGTACTTTGTAATTATACTATGGTAAAAAACAATCGACTTTTTGTTGAAAAAAAGTCGAATCGTTTGGTTTAAAATTTTTCGAAAAATCGAATTTCTTGTTGTCGAAAAGTGAAAATAGTCGGGAAAAGTCGAATATAGGTTGAAAAAATTCGAAATTAACCGAAAAAAATCGAAAAGTCGAAAATAGTCGGAAAAATCGAATATATCGGCAAACGTTGAAAATAGTCGGAAAAAATCGGATAGTCGGAAAAAGTCGAATACATTATGATTGAGTCAAAAAGTCGCAAATAGTCGAACAAAATCCAAAAGTCGATAATAGTCGGAAAAAGTCGATAAGTCGCAAATAGTCGAAAAATTCGAAAATAGCCAACAAAATCCAAAAGTTGAGAAAAGTCGATAATAGTTGGAAAAAGTCGATAATAGTCGGAAGGAGCCGAAAAGTTGAAAATAGTCAGAAAAAGTCTACTATTTCAAAAATGGCGAAAGACTGAATATATCAGTATTATTGCAGCGTTAAAAGAAAATTGTCAGCGCTGGAGCTCTGACAATTTTGTCTTGATAATGCTTTTTACATGGTTTATTACGATATACGTTTTCCCCTATAATTGACAGAGATAAAAAATTATCTGCAATTCAATCAAAAATTTGACGTTTGTCCAGATATAAATTTCTCTAATGTAGACTCAATGTTAGAGAAATCTTTATCATTATAAAATTTTGACGTTTGTCTCGATAAAAATTTGTCTAATGTAGACTCAAAGTTAAGGCTCAACTACATAGAATACTTTTGCTTCAACTGCGACTGACATCTGCAGTAAAATATATGCATTTATATGGAACTGAACCAAATCAGTACGCCAAACTTCTGCGTGAAGTACTTCGAAGATGAAAAATGTTCAACTTTGAAGTGTCGAAGTACGTAAACACATTTTGTAGGTTGCTTTTTATTCTCATTTTAAAATTTTTTCTATGATTCGAAAATTTTCATTTGCTATTCCTTACTTTAACTAAAAACATAATTTAAATTATGCGTTTTTATATATTATTATATAGAATTTTAATAACAAAATTGTGCAACGATTGAGTTAATATTTATTTATGCGTTGCGTAGCTGTCAGTCGCAGTTGAAGCGAAAGTATTCTATGTAGTTAAGCCTTTACGTTTATAATTTATATAACATACAAATACAAAAACAATTACATACAAATACAAAAAATTTTGCGAGATTCGAACATTTCAAAAATTTCAAATCAGTTATGCTTACGAGGTCACTTTCTTATTTCACAATGGTTTTTTTCCACAAAGACAACAAATTTAAGATCAGTGTTGTCAGATTAGGGTATAGAATCTCACATTGGCGGAAAATGGGGATGAAAGATTTAGTTTTAGGAGTTGGATAATATATGGGGATGTTTAAGGTGTAGAAATTATTGAAAAATTTATTTTGTAAATGATGTAAATTGAAAAATTTAATTTTTTTCTCTTTTATAAAATTTACAAATAAATCAGCATATTTTAATGAGCGTAACATAAACAGCAGTTTGGGGAATTTTATGGATAAAAAATTTTTATTCCTGGATATGACTCAAAAAATCTGGGAGCCCTGTTTTGAATTTTTAGCAAAAGACGAGAGAAAAATAATAAGTCATACGCAAGTTTTATTAATTTATTTAATTTTTATTGTTGCAAACAAAGTGTAAAAGTTGCTTCTATGTGAAAAAAATTGTGACTGTTCCGGAACAGTATGTACAATGCCAATTATATGGATGGCGTACCAGTTAAGATAGCCGAAAAATATAAACCTCCTCCTGCTATATATAAATTGCCACAATCATTGGCAAACAAATTAAATTTGGAAGAAAATTATTATCGAAAATGTCCAGCATTTTCTTATGATTTTCAACTTGAAAAAAAGGCCTTGTCAAAAATTGAACAATGGAAACGCATACGTCAACGTAATAATGAACTGAGGAAAGAACGAATTTCAAGAAGGGAACAACAACGTAAACGGGAAGATGAAGATAGGCAAAAGAATCTTCTTTATAGTGTATCATATCCTAGTACAGATGATCTTTCCTCGGGAGAGGATGACGATAAGATTGAGGTGGATGTAGAATATAAAGCAAATGGCAAAAGTATTTTTCAAGCCAAAGAAACGGCTCCACAGATTTGTGTAACGGAAACTGTAAATAGCTTCCATAATATATTGCAACCGACAGTATTGTCCTATAATAGTAGCTCCAGTAATTCTTGCAGTACTCTAGCACCAGTGATTAAATCCACATTTGAGAGTAAACTCTCAAATTCTTTTAATTACAAAGATTTTGAGGATGATACCTCCTCCCCCTTTGATAATATCGAATTAAAAACTATCAATGACTTGGATGTATTGGCTCAAGTTTTACACAATACCCAAATAAAATCTCCAGCCGAAGGAAAATCATCTGATAATTCGGCAGTAACATCTAGTGATAATATAAATGAAAGTCCTAATAATTGCAATCCTGAGCATGAACTGAAGACGAAAAATTATAATACTAATTTGTTGGCAACAGCTGAAAACATTCCGAAACCTAACAATAATTTACCCAGATTTAACTATGATTTCAACTCTATTCAGGAAGAGTTAACTCAGCTCAGGGACCATTATACAATATCTGCGTCTTCATTGCAATATAATGCCAACTTGCCCCCTTCTCATCCCTCCTTATCACCACAACAGCAGCTGTATAATGGGATAAACAATTCAAATGATTATTATAATTATACGTTAAATCAAAATACAAATAAATTGCATTCGGAAAATTCATATCCACAGGCGCAAACGGACGATCAGTTGACCAAATCAAAAAGTGTGCCGGATATTTTAAAAGAACTGCGAGATGAGGTACGAAACTCAGAAATTAGAAGATATAGAAATTGTAGTTATAATATAGATGAATCAACTCAAAACTTAGGTAAGTACGAAACATTGATTAGTTACAGGCAGATCAAAATGCGAAAATTATAATATGTTTGTATTTACATGTATGCAGATGAATGTTTATCAAATGAAACAGAAACCAAAACGAATACAAGTGATGCTGTGAAGGAGAACATCTTAAGCGAATTAGATAGTAAAGCGAGGCAACTAGTTGAACAAATAAGTGCTATGGGTTTTCCTCTGCAACGTGTAGCTAGAATTGTTGAACTGGTGGGGGCTGATGACAAAAAGGTTAGTTATAAAACTTATATATTTGTTTTTATATAATAGAACTTTTCACTCTTTTTACTCAGGTTATTGAGCATCTAATACCGTTGAGTGAACTGGTGGATTTGGGATTTGAAGAAAGCAAAATATCCGATGCTTTAATACGCAATGAAAATAATAAAAATAAAGCTTTGGACGATTTAATTTCATAGTTTTAAATGCAATGAAAAATATGTTAAAATTCTATAATCGTTTACAAAACTTTTAAAACTCACTATTTATATATCATTATTTTTTAATAGAGCTTTTTAAAAAGAAACATAAATATATTTTTGTTTATTTCAAATTGTTTGCAGTAAACTTGATCTGTTCATTGTAGTGTGTAATATAATGAGCTACATCTTTTCAATAAAATATATATAAATACTATACTTTTATGATCTTTTATTCAATTTTAATGTGTACATGAGTTCGTAAAAAAAAATTGTTTTTTATTAAACAGTAGATCCTCGATTATTCTTGATTCGATTAACCGGCAACGTCGATTGTTTTATTTTTTTTTTTATCCATTTCATTTTTGTTTACATTGATTAATCGTTAATACCTTTATTATGCGGAATCGGAGCATAATTATTTTCAATTGATTTGAACAATCGAACACAATGTAAATAAAAAAAGGGGAATTCTCTCGCTTAATTCAGACATTTGTTTGCCTGAAAGCAGTCTGTTCTACCAGAATAAAGGCATAGGGTATCAAAGGATAGACTAACTGCATTAGTTTGCATAATTGCTGCTGATATTGATAAACACATTTTTATGTTTCTTAAATAAAAATCGATTTTTATAGGGATATATGAGTGATCACAGATTATTTTCCTTTTGGCTCTATCTCTGCTGGTTTAGCTTTAAAAAAACAGAAAAAGTGCTCGTCCAAGAGCCTTAAAAATGTTCATGAGCTACCCATTATTTATAAGGACAATACAAAAGCTTCGGCTTCTGCTATTGGACAACTGTACACCCACACCCAGATGAGCACAACTTTAAGGCGAAAAACGTTACTGTAAATTATTTATCTCCGTACTACGCATCATTCGTCCAACCGATAGACCAAAATTTGAAATAGAATAAACCATCAAAATTACATGATATTTATTAAGAGACTACGTAAATTGAAATCTCTATGTATTGTTCAATATATATATTTTTTAATTATTAAAAAAGATAATAAAATGTATTTTTTTTTAAGAAAACAAGTGTGTATTAAATTGTGAATCGAAAAAAGGGTAATACACAATTTTTCAAAATATCGCGAAAAGAATTGCTGTTTTTAAAATAATATTTATTAAAGATTTAAAGTGTAAAAGAAATATTTTTGTTTTTCTATTTATATTATTCTGTAAATTAAATAAAATTTAAAATTTTCGTTTATTTTACTTTACAAGATGTGAAAATGACAACTCTTCCAAATAATTCTAACTTGTTTAGTATTATCATGATTATCCTGTATGAAATTTGTATTTAAAACAAATTTAATTTTTTTATTAAATATTTAAAAAATATAATAATGTATAATACTTTCAATTAAATTTAAATGCGCTTTTTTTCATATTAAGCCATGGTTTTTGTTTATGCTAAAATTTAATCTAATTTTTAATGTTTTTTTCCAATTTTTCTTTAATAGTTATTTCCCAAAATAATTATATATAATCAATTTTAACTGGGATATTATAAGAGGATCTATTTATTTTTCTTAGAAATATAGACTTTTGATAGAAATATTAACTTCTGCAAAAGTACAACCGGTTTTTTTAAATATTAACTATTCGAAACCCGGTTTGACCAAATAGTCGAATAATTGATCACAGTAGTGTATAGGTAAAATAATTTATTTATGCTAACATTTACATTTTTCTCAGGCCCAAGCAATAAAAATTTTATAAGTTTAAAAAATGCCTTTTTATTTTGAAATAAAGTTATTTTTTAATATGAATTGAATTCTTAACATTTGGTCGGATCATACAAAAAAAAATTTAATAAGGATCTGTTACAACCAAGTTTGGATACCGTTACCGCTAAAAAACATATTTAACTTTACCGTTACCGTATATTTTTGCATTGTGCCCAAACTAAACAACCATGCTGAAAAATAGAAAGTACTGAATTTATGTAGTAGATTTCAAGCAATGTTGACTATTAAATTTAAAATTTATAAAATCACATTTTTATTTTCTTATGCCAAAAATCGCTTAAATTACCGTTAATTGCTACTTTCTCTATTAAACTGGTTTTAAAATCTATAGAATAGAAAGGAAAATCGCTGCATTAACATCACTGTTGTAGACAGTAGACAACTTTTGCATGCAAATAAGAAAATAAAATACTGTGAAAATTGTTGCAAATCGAGAGCAAATATATTTGTTTTTCATTAGATTTTCCTATTTTCAAAAAAAAAAAAAAAAAACTATATTCTCAATATATTAAAAATAAAGTGTGTGAGAAACGTTTAAAGAATTCGCCGTAAGAAAAAAGAAAGTAAAGAAGTGGGTCTGCAATATGAAAGCTGGAAATCAAAGAAGGAATCTCACCAGGAAGAAGTATTAGGTAGCAGAAGAGAAGGATAAAACCAGCAAGACTAGCCCTGTATTATACCGTCGTTAAAATAAACATTATCCTCTAAGAAAAATACGATTTGCTCTTGTAGGTGTAAGAAAAATTGTTATTGAAAAAAAAAGTATTTTAGTTTTTGTGGTGCTAAACTGCGAGTAGAAAGAAAAATCGTCTTGTGGGGTGTGTTTTATAACACTAGGGTTTTTTTCATGATCCTGCTAGAAAAAGAAAAACAATCTGTGCTTAACGAAAAACGAGTTTTTATGAAATAATGGACACTACCATGACGCAGCAACGAAATCGTTTACAATCAGGTGCAACAACGACAACAAGCACAAGCACTTCAACGCCTGCCGTAAATGTTGGACAAAATGTAAATGTAAACACCAACAACACAATTGGAAGTAATATTGGTCAAGGCTCCAATGCACTATCAATGAATACTGAATCCACGGCACCAATAGAAGTGAGAAGTACATCTTCTTTTGCCAACTTATTGGATGGATTTACTTCTCGGGTCTCAGGCGACCGTAGTCAAAGTGCATCCAGCACTCCAAGTTCTAGTAATTCCTCTAGCTTGGGTACAATAGGTGTTGCAGGATCTGCGCCTGGAATCGCACCAGGTGGTTTGGCTAGTGTTGGTTCAATATCAAGTTTAACTAGTATTGGTAATACTGCCAACGCTTTCTACTCTTCCATTGGTTTGGCATTCAACTCGTTGACTTCACCCATAACTGCTGCAGCCGCAGCAGCATCTGCCACAACTGCGGAAGCAGCAGCCGTTGTAGTGGCAGCCGCTTCAGCAATATCCAATCATCTAAGTTCGCCCACGAGTACAACACCACCACGAGAACTAGATGATGAAGACGAAGACTGTGAGGAGGATGATGATGAAGATGAACCCGATGATCGTAAAGAGATATCACCAACTAACAAGAAATCATGGACTGAGATTAAAGCTACTGTAAATGAAATACGCAAGCAATTGTCCAATCTGTCTAGTATGGTGCCAACAAATGTACAATTTCGTACACTGTCTGATGGTCGAGTACGTTGCTACTTCCTTAGCACCCCACCCAACGCCTGGGAAACTACACTGCTCTATACAGATATAAACCTGACTACGACATCACCTACAGTCGATGAGCAAGTATCACCTGATAGTCCAAATGATAGCAGTAGCATACTCATGGGTTCTCCTCCCTCTTCAAAAGCCTCTTCACCAACAATGCAATCGGGCGGATTTATGGGTGGTACTGTAGGTGGTGGATTTATGGGCAATCCTACTAATAGTGCCATTAAAAGGTTTAATTTTCAACAGCTCTAATTTGTTAAGTTTCATTTAAATTAATATATTTTTTGTTTTGTTTTTTCTATCGTCTAGACTCCAGTGGAATGTAGTACTACAGCAGCCAATGTCCAGTGTAGCAGCATCTGTAGGTGGAGGAAATGTTAATGTGTGGTCAAGGGAATTTCAATTGCTACAAGAACGAAAACGTCTCTCAACATGGGGTATAACATCCTATGAATTGCACAAACCAAGTGGTAAAATAGTGTTTCCATGTTTTAACGATTTGTATCAGTGTCTGGATACTGGTTATAATGTAAGTCTACTACATTGGTTTATTTTAGTTTTTTTTTTTCTATTACTATCTTAATTTTTTATTGTATGTACTTCACTTTAACATTATTTCTTCGGCTTCAAAGATTATAATAGACAAATAGATAATGTCCAATAATTAGACGTGATTTCTGTTTATCTATTTTTTTAAGATCATTGATGAAATTTGAAAAAGGTATTTTGTTAGTGGCAAAATATACTACTCTAAAACACTTTTTATTTAAAATACATTTTAGAAGATGCATAAATTCTTAGTGTTACAATGAAATATTTATAGCTACACTACTGTGAGTAATAAATTTTCTTCAAATTTGCATACTATCTTTATAAAAAAAGTATATACAGAGTTGTTTTATCAAAAGCATATTATAATATTTCCTACAATTAAAAATTTCTCCTGTTTAAAAAATAAAACATGCAGTGTAGAAGAACCTATTCTGATTCTAAGAAAAAAAAAGGTTTTCATAATAAAGAAATTCTTACTAACTTGGTATCAATTTAAAACTAGCCACCGATATCTTTCTTAATTTCGTCTGGATAGCTTTCGTTTAAAAATAAAACTTTTGGATCCAAATAATTAAATAAATTGTTAGACCTATTGTGTTAGATATCCCTGATTGCTTTAGAAAATTAAAACGTTTAATTGATTTATAGCAAAGTTTTGAGACAATAAACTGTTCGTTTTCTACAGACTAGTCCACTCTTCCCTATACAATTACGCACATGTCCTCAGTGGGCTGCTTTGGATCCTCAAATATGTCCACAAAATTCCGATTTAATTGCCTACATAAGTGGATGTGACATTTGGGTTACCCATACACTCAGCGGTCATGAGGAACGTCTAACATTTGCCCATGACGGACGACGTTCATTTGCCGATGATCCTCTGAGTGCTGGTCTACCATCTTACGTAATGCAGGAAGAGTTTAGTCGTTATCAAGGATATTGGTGGCAACCTCATTCGGACGGTAATTAATGTACTCCGTATTGAATTATATAATTGATAAAATTCTGTTTACTATCCCTCTCTCTATGTCTCCCCTTCAAATGCATTTGCAGATGGTATATATCGTATTGTTTATGAAGAGGTAGATGAATCCGATGTGTGCTTATATACCTTTCCATCTGCCCATTCTATGCCGGGCGAAATGGAAGAATATCGCTTTCCACGTACTGGCACTGCAAATGCCAAGTCCAAATTAAAAATGGTTCAATTTGTGTTGAATGAATCGTTGCAAATAAGCGATGTATGTATTAAAGATTTATCATATTCATTGTCGGTGGTATTACCTTGGCTAGAATATATAGTTCGTGTTGGATGGACCCCCGATTCTAAATAGTAAGTTTTTATTTGTAAATAATGAAAATTGCTGTTAAAACGTAGTTATTTTGTCAGTGTATGGATGGAGGGTATGGATCGTAAACAACAACGCTTGGACTTATTACTTATACCTCTAGATAACTTCTGTGAAACCTACAGCAGTTCAACATCATCTCCCTCAGGTTCTACTGATCACAGTTGGAAAAGTCCTTATTGTAGGACGGTATCGCCACTACAGGTAGAATTCTATTACATTCCAATTAATGTGACTTAATTTCAGTTGTGTTTAAATGTTAAAGGTTTTATATACTCAAGTTTCTGATACTTGGATTAATGTTCACGACATATTACATTTTCTGGAAATAACTGATACAACAGTAACTTTTCTATGGGCATCTGAAGAGACGGGATTTAGACACATTTATTTAGTAACATCCAGTCTTTCTGCGAAAACTATGAATGGTTGCAATGAAGCATTAACGGTGCCCACAAGCACCAATGCCTTCGACAGTAGCCAACGTTTAAAGTTTCATGGTTCAGCAAATACATGCGACAGTCATGGGGATGTTATAGATGCAGCCACTTTACATCCACGGATAATAAATAAGGTAAGTAAAAATTGTTTAAGGGAAACGTATGCAATTAAAGAAATTTATATATCAAAAAGGTTGCTCTTACATCTGGCGAATGGGAGGTATTGGGCCGTAATTTATGGGTGGATAAGGAAAATCAACTTGTCTACTTTCTAGGTCTTAGAGAAACGCCACTCGAAAAACACTTGTATGTTGTCAGCTTACAAAGACCTGAACACATCAGACAATTAACCGAGCCAGGATACTCATATCTAGTAGAATTTGATGAGGTATATACTAAATATATAAATTCAAATTAAACAAAAAAATAATTGCAAATTTAACTTAATCTGTTTCTTCTAATAGTCTTGTCAATTAATGCTGCAAGTTTACTGCAACATACAGCGTTTGCCATCTTGTAAAGTAATGCGTGTAGTACAAACTTGTCAAAATGGTGGCGTCAATGGTATTCAATTGTCTTTAATGGGTTACTTACATGAAGGTGGCAAACCAGAGCCACATTATTGTCCTCAAATATATTCACCTCAATTGCCTTCGGGTGAAATTGTATATGCAATGGTATTTAAACCGCATAACTTTCAGCTGGGTGTTAAATATCCTACAGTTTTGAATGTTTACGGTGGGCCGGAAGTGCAAACAGTCAATAATACTTTTAAGGTTGGCTTAAACTTTTCCCTAATTAATCAATTTTAAAAACAATATATATATATATATATTTTTTTTTAATTTCTAAGGGTAAACATCAGCTACGCATGCATATGTTGGCGGCTCAAGGTTATTGTGTAATTTGTATAGATTCAAGGGGTTCAAGACATCGTGGCATTAAATTTGAGGGTCATATTAGATGTCGTATGGGTCAGGTTGAGTTAAATGATCAAGTAGATGCCTTAAGAATTTTGGCTGATCAATTGGGTTACATAGACATGAATCGTGTTGGTATACATGGTTGGTCTTATGGTAAGTAGAATAAAAAAAAATTAAAATATTAACGCACTTTATTAAATATACATATGTGTCGGGGTGTGTGGTTTTCATTTTATATAGGAGGTTATTTAAGTCTAATGGGTTTGGTGCATTATCCCAACATATTTAAGGTGGCCATAGCTGGTGCGCCAGTCACAAATTGGGAATATTATGATACGGGTTATACGGAACGTTACATGGACTTGCCACAAAATAATAAACATGGTTACACTGCTGGTTCGGTACTCAATTACATACATGCATTTCCCGACGAGTAAGTTATTTTAAAATTTGTTAAATATTTGTTATTTATAGGATTTTTTCTTTTTAAATTTTCCTTTTTATAAGAAATTAAAAATTGCTATTACTAGTAAATTTTATAAATACACAGAAAAAAGTTTGTACATAAGTATTAGAATTTTGTTTCATAGATTTTAGTTCATAATATTTTAGAATAACTTCTTAAATATTAAAACTGAAGAACCTAAAGTTAATAAGTCTTATACAAATTGTTTAAATTCTATTTAATTTCTTACTTTGTAAAGAAATGATTTAAATTTTCAATTATTTTTAGCAACATATTGTTATCATTCAACTGAAATTATGAAGATATATGCAGTAGAATGGTATTAAATTTTTGAAAATTTCTAAACATTATTTTCTAACAATTTACATTAGAATCCTATTTAAATAAATCTAAATTTATGTAAAATGTTTGCAAAATTCCCACAATTTCCATAAAGAACAATTTAATAAAAGGGGAAAAAAGGTCATGTTCGATTCATAATATTTATGTAGAATATTTTTTCTGTGTATATTCTTAGGGAATTTCTAAAAATGATTCTACCTATTTATTGATAATTTTTCTAAAAAATTAAAATATAACATAATTTTAATTATTTTTTACTTCTTTATTGCAGAGATAATCGTTTATTGCTCATTCATGGTCTCATCGATGAAAATGTACATTTCTTTCATACATCCCAACTGATAAATGCCTTGAATAAAGCAAATAAGCCCTATACTCTACACATATTTCCCGACGAACGGCATTCGTTGAGAAATCTAGAATCTAACAAAAACTACGAGACTAAGTTATTATCGTTTTTGCAAAACTTGTAAATTTATACTCAGTCTCGTCTAAGTTTCTCGTTTGTGCAGAAAAATAGGAGAGAGAATGAAGTATCAAATCTCCTTGTTTTAACACAGAATTTTACATATATTATGTTTTGAGACTTTGACTTCGTTAATTGTACAATCGGATACATTTGTTGTGTTTGTTTTTAATTGCTGCTCCTGCTATAAATCTACTTTCCTCTAGTACTATTTCTACAACTATTATTACACCTCTAAAATTTTATTTTTTAAAAAAAGGAATAAAAATTCTCAAAATGCTTCTAGTTCAGTGGCTGTCATCATCTTAAACGTTTGCTAATAAACAAATGTAACATAACAACAATAAAAGACATGTGATTTGAAAACATTAAATGACAGAGTTATGTTTGCTTTTGCCAAAAACAAAAGAACCAAGGATCGTACAAAAAATAATTAAGAAAAAATAATTGATTGCTGCTGCAAAAGATCCAGTATAATAAAACGTTTAAGAAAATTCTATAAAATAGTTGAGGACAAAAGCTGTTGTTTTTATAATTGTGTGCTCGTTCAAAATTTTATTTCAATATATTTTTGTAATTTAAATAAACATAAATTATCAATGTTTTTATATAAATGAAAATTCCAAAAAAAATGATTAGCTGTGTTGTTTTTGTTTTCTAAATATGGAAAATTGTGTAAAGAAACCGAAATTTTATAAAAGAAATATATATATGACCGATAAAAATAAAAATCTTTAGCTTAAACATAGGGCTTCAAAAAATCAAAAATGCCTTTTGCCCCCAGTGTTGCCAGAAAATGCTCTATATCATTTGCTAAATTCCCAAAAATTAATTGCGGCAAGAAAAATTGCTGTGTGTGAACCGGGGCTATGTTTACATTGAATTTACAAAAAGTTTGACCAAAATCGGCGGCTGTTAATTTGAATTTTTTCGGCGGTGGCTTTTAATAACAATTGCTGGCTGGCACAGCAATAAATTATTTTAAAAATAAAAAAACTATTACATATATTAAGGCGCTAAAATATATTTGAATCGGCTTGTTCTACAGCCACAAGCCGATTCAAATATACAAGACAGGGTGGTTCACATTATTTACGCCTAAAGGTATGCATTATTTTTTAAGAATTCATTAGTACAATAAGGGTAATAACTAGAGATCGGATTTTAAAATAATATTTAATGTTAAAAAAATAATAAATATCCATAATTTTTTTTATTTTCATCAATAAAAATGATCGAATGAAAAAAATTTAACAACAACAGTTTCATTGAATTAAAAAAAATATATTTTTAAAACAAAACAAAAGTATGAATAAAAAAACCATCATTTGAAAAATTTTTCAAAGTGATATTTATTGTTAAAGATATTTATTATACTTTTTTATACATTAAAAAAAATAAAAATCTTTAAATAATTTTTTTTAACAAATGAAAAAACATTTTGATTTTTAAAGATATTTATTTTGATTGATAATAACTTCTTACCTTTGGTATTTTTTTTAAATTGTTAAGGAAAATTATAATTTTAGGTATTTTTTTATTTCTTTAGCATTTATTCATGTTTAAAACGGACAAAAAAAAATATATATATAAATACAAATTACAACTATACATACGTTTAGATTTGTTTTGGATGCATGAATTTTATTCATTTTTAATTTAATTTAAATTAGTTATTAATTTATAATAGGTTTTATTTATTAATTAGTTAATTTTTGAAGTTACTTTAATTTATTAATATATATATTACGCATACAAACATATTTGTATGTATTAACTTGATCAATATAAATACAATATATTGTATATATAAATATTTTTTTTCGCTTTTTCTTGTAAAATAATCATGTATATATGTAAGTATATTATATTTAGTATCTAATTTACTTTACAAAATACATATGTATAAACCAAAAAAAAAAAAAAAAAATGCTTAAAATTCTAATTACTTAAAAACGAATGTTTTATGATTTTTTTTTTAAATATTATTCTCAAAATTTTATCTAAATAAAAAAAAAAATTAGGAAGTAAGGTTTTTTTTAATTTAGCGGCAGTATCAGTTTTAATTTGTTGTTGGTTGGTTTTTTTCTAATTAATTCAACACCATTTCTAACGATTTTTTTTAAGAAAATAAAACTATTATATACATAATTTGCAATAAATTTCTTAATCTCTATATATTTCCATTTTTTTGTGATGTTTTTATTACTTTTTTTTTTTTTTTTTAATTTATGCTAAAACGTTTTAATTAAAAACAAAAAAAAAAAACAATTTACGACTTTTAATTATGTATTTGTAATTTGAAACTTTTAATATGTAACAACAAATACCACGTCATTTGAATATATGCATATGGGAAATTAATTTAAAATTAAAAAAAATATATTTATTGCAATTGAACTTTAATACTGAAAAACATACACAGAAAACAAAAAATAATTTAAAAAAATTCAACGAAAATTATTTAATCAGTAAATTCAAAATGCTTTTCATAATTTTTAAAATTCATTATTTTTTTTTAACAATTTTACTCCCCGTAAACCAATTTCCAAAATACCCATTTTAGCGAATAGTATATATGAATGGTGAACTAAATACGTAACAAATTTTGTCTCACTAGAAATTTTTATTTCCTAACATAAGAAATAACGTCGGCAGAATAACGGGAATGAAATGTTTTTACCAACATTATGTTAAGGATTGGAGAAAACGTAGATGAGAAATTTTAATTTCATTTTGTCTTTTTTTTTAACAAAAATCTTATTTTTTCTCTGTTTTTATTTTTTATTGACTTTTTTAAACAAAATTAATTTATTTTCCATCTTTCTTTTGTTAAAAAAAAAAAAATAATAATAATAATAATAATTTGAGAAAAGAGCATTCAGTTTGACAGCTTATGTTAAACATTATTGCTGAGCTTTGTGTTTAAACATTTATTGCAAAATAGATTGCGCAATAGATTTCTTATTGGTCCACACGTAACATTTTGAAG
>MINK01172122.1:7233-36804 GCA_001735545.1 Phormia regina
GTACTCGAACAGTTTGCCGCAGGGCAAATGAGGCTGGTCTCGGTTGTTATCGTCCTGTGTAAAAAACAGACATGAAATACTGTCCTATTTTCGGATGAGTCCAAATTTAATTTAAGTGGCAGCGATGGGAGAAAATTTGTAAGATGACCGAAAGGAAAGAGATTGGGCCCAAAATATACTAACAAGACAGTTAAGTTTGGTGGTGGTAATATTATGGTCTGGGGATGTTTTTCATGCCAAGGTATGGACCCAATTCATATTATAAAAGATACTGTGACCGGTATAGGATACAGAACAATTTTAAACGATGTAATGTATCCATACGCTGAGGAAAATATACCGCTAGTTTGGAGATTCCAACACGATAATGACCCCAAACACACCTCTAGGGTTGTAAAACCGAGTGGTTACAATCCAATGAGGTACGTATTTTGAACTGGCCTGCCTAATCACCAGGTCTCAATCCCATCAATCTCAATCTATGGGAAATAGTAGATCACAAAATACGGACTCAAAATTACACCAGAAAGGAAGATTTATCAGCTGCGGTTATAAGGGAATGGCAATATATTTCAAAAGATTTAGCCTTAAAAAGAATAAACTGGCAACACTGGTAGCCACTATTCTATTGAAATTAGATTTTAACTAAACTGGCAACACTGGTAGCCACTATTCTATTAAAATTAGATTTTAACGTAGCTACGTGAGCAGTTCTAAAGTTACAGTAATTCTGTAACTTTAGAACTGCTGGATGTGTTTGAATGAAAATATCTATATAAACAATTTTTTTTCAATCAAATCATAAATGATACCCGAGGTGACCAAATTTGGAGGTACGCGTCTCGTTCCCCAGACCCGCTACGAACCTATCCTCCTCCAAATCAATTGCCATACACCTCAGGTGAAATTTCATTCAAATACATCCAGTAGTTCTATAGTTACAGAATTAATTAAAAAAATCAGTTTTGAGACCACTGTGCAATTATAAATTTTTATCAAAACATGATTTTCGAAAATATTGTCGGTTACGACATTTTGGCGGTCAGGGCCCAAAATGTTTAACGCTATTTTCACACTAATTTTCTTCATTCTACGTTGTGTCGAAAAGTTGACGTGTTGGGCCTTAAAAGTTGTTAAAGGATATTGATTTAAATTACATACATATATAACAAGAATATATCAATTCCACTATAAATATATTAATTTATATTAATATTATAATTTATATAATTCATAATTTGTTCGTACTCTAATATAAAAAAATATTATGTTTGTTAAAAATTGCAATATAAATTGCTCAGAGTAATAGAAAATATAATGAACTTTTAAAATTCAATTACCGAAATGATTTCAAAAAATAAAATTGTACCTTAAGATTTGAACACATACGGGTCAGATTCACTATATTATAATTTTCAATACGTTTGTGATAATTTTATCACCGGTTATAGTCTATATGGTTTCAAATTGAGTTCCAGCAAATAAGTGTATACGTTTGGATTTAAAAAAAATATAAAAAGACAAAATTAAGCTGAAATTTAACAGTTACAGATTTTGAACTTATTATATTGATGTTTAATTAAAAACCAAGCATACAACGTTAATTGTAAATAGTTTCCTTTACTATGTACAACATATTGTTCAGAATAAGTTTGAACAAATAAAAACAAATTAAAAAAGTTTATGTGTATAGACCTACATATATATATAGTACATTAACCCAAAATACATTCATACTATATTAAGATATAAATATATATATGCATTGCATATTACACACAATTGAAGGTGTAAATTTAAATTGTATATATCTACCTGTACTAGTCGCATATTATATAGCGTCAAACTATTTTGTATTGTATTAAATATTAATTTTTTAAAATTAAATTTGTATTTAAAAATAAAATTTAATTGTACATTCTACCATACTAACCTCAAAGGTGTTATGCAATCCAATTGTGTACAGATACCATCTTCACCCACATTACCAGCAAATCTAACATTAGATTGGGAAAAAATCTTACATTCTCCTTGATGATCCAACGAATCTTCACATGCTCCACATAATGGCCAATCACATTTGGCACAACGATCCACGGAATCACCATCTTCATCGAATTGTAAATCGCGATAACAACCCAAACATACGATTCCACTATTTTGTTTGGGTCCCCAGGCAAATGGTAATTCATCAACCACAACATCACCTTTTTTGACGTGTTCGGTAGTTACGAGACTACGTCCATAACGAGCATCATATTCTATACGTGATTTAAACATTTCTCCACAGCTATTTTGTTTAGCACTCATGGGTGTTACATTAAAATGTTGTAGAGTCCTTAACGGTTTATCTGAAGGATTTGTGGTGGTTAATTCTTGTAATTCAATAATTTTTGCAATTTTTTGTTTCAATAACTTTTTAATAAGGAAATTTAAATTATTATTATTTTTTTTTTTTTCTTTATTAAATTAATAATATTTTTATAGTAAAGGTTTTATTTATTTATTTGTTGTTGAAAGTATTGTCTAACTTTGCTCGTTGTATACGTTTTAATAAAATGAATTAATTAAATTGCATGTTCGTTTTCTCAACATTTTTATATAGTGTTTGTGTATGTATTTTTCTCTTTATATTATATTTTTTCTTCTATTCAATCTATTTTTATCGAATATGTATCTTCTAAGTCAATAATGAAAATTTGTTTTTCTTCTACAATCAACATGTTTATATTTTACGCTGCAATCTCTTTGTATTTCAATAGTTTGTACAAAGTAGTATTTATTTTTAGTATTAAACTCACGTGTGAATGGATTTTTTTTTAAAGAAAAATCTAGTGATTTTTCTTTAGAAATGTTTGTGTTAATTAAAAAATATGTATAATATTTATATACTTATGTTTTATGAGCGATATCTCAAAGAATTTTCTTTAATTTTCACAAATTTTCTAATCTATATAATTTTCAATGAATTTTGTTTACAATTTTTTTATATTTATTTGTGATCGTATAAAGAATATATTTAAAATATTATAATTAGGAGAGAGCAGTCAATATATACATAATATTTAAATACATTGTATGTTTTTGGGAGCAGCAATCTCTCAAGAATTTTCTTTATTTTTCATAAACTTTCTATTCTAAACAAGACTTTTCTATGCAATTCTCTTTATAATTTTAAACAATATTTATTTAAATATTCCAGTTGATAACAGAGACGATTAAAATTTACTGCAAATTAAAATTACTTTTCCATAGTCTCTGGATACTAAAATCGAATAAAACTTGATAACATAGTTATTCTCTACACTGAGGAAAAAAATTAAAAATCCTTTTGGTAACGTTCTTTAACAAATTTAACAAAAAAGATAAGGAAATTTAATAATTTAATACCGATTCTATTACGTATCGTCTTTCGTTTAGACTTCATTATATAATTAGCAAAAATAATGGAAAATTATAAATAAAATTATATAAATATGTTTATAAGTAATAAATCGAATAAATATATTAAATAAATCGAATAAATATATTCTTAAATCAATTTCAGATTGCTTTTTAAAGTGTTTATATTTCAGTATAAAAAGTTGCTTATGGTAAACACTACTTAGCTAACTTAAACTATGCTCAGACTAATCAAATATTTTACCAAAATGTCATAACCATTATATAAAATATTTTCTAACTTCTCCATTTTTAAGGGAAAATATTTTTCACTTTTCTTGTTTAGCGCTGATTCTCTTACAAAAACCTTTGCATAACACAAGGCAACAAAATCGAAAAAGGCTTGAAAAACCATTTTATAATTTTGTTGTATTATGGTTCCAGTAGTCGAAATATGGTCCAAATTTAAAATTTTATAAAGAGAGATTTTTTGAAATTTCTTCTAAAATTATAAATTTTTTTAGACGTTTTTCCACATAATTAATGATAACTCAAAAAGTGTTAAAAAAAATGTATATTTACATGACCTTTAATCTCTTTATATATTGCGTTTTAAACGGCTCAGTAGTTACGGAGTTATAATAAAAAAAAAATTAAACAAAAAATATATATTCAGCAAGTTTTTTTGTTTTAAAAAAAATCATAAAAATTCGAAAACGTTCAGATTTATTGCTTTATCATAAAGCCTCACGCAATAGCAACAAAATGAGTTATCGATCATAAAAGTCTATTTATTCTTTTCGAATTTATTCGCAGTTATGCGAATTCGATCATTTTCACAAAATTTAAGCTTTTTGAACATTTTATCCACTTATGTTGTCATAACTCAAAAACAACTTGTCCGATTTTGTTAAAATAAATTTACAAAAATTTTAGCTTACAATATCTTTAAATGAAGTATGCAATTATTTTGCGATCAATAGTTTCAAAGTTATGAATAAAATTGTTAGGAAAAAAATATAATGTTAGTAAAGGAAATTAAAAAAACAAGCGATAATACTATAATCGACTTGGTCGAATCTATATACCCACCATTAACTTTTCCAAATTTTACGTTATATAGGAGGTGGGCGTTAAGGTGAGTGACCACGCCAATTTTTGTTTCCGAGTTTACATTGATCCTTTAACTATTTGTACAAAATTTCGTTGACATTTCACCTTATATAGGAAGTGGGCGATAAAGTGCGCGGAACACGAATATTTTTGGCTTACAAGTTTATATTCTCATATTATTTATACAAAATTTCGTTGTCGTATATGCTTTTCTTTAGCAGAAAAGTATGAAACGTACACCCTGTGTTTCTAGTTTTAGGCCCATAACATTTTTATTTATTAACCGATTTTGACCATTTTCAATAAAAAAACTATTTCTTAATAAATAAAAAAATAATAAAAAAAATTTATTGTAAATTTAAATATTTTGAAAATGACCGCTGACTTTCAAAAATGGTTAACACTATTAAATTCAGTGACGTCGATTTAGTTTAACCCAATGATTGCCCAACAATTAAACAATTCAAACTTAAAAAATAAATATTAAATCATTAAAATTTTCTATAATTTATATCAAGACTATACGTATATTTTATAAAACGTGTTTAAAAAAATCAGTCCAAAGGCATATGATGTTTGGGCCTTTGGGAGAACGTAAGTTGTTAAGTACAAAACAAATTATTTGCTTTAATACTGCAATTTTATAAAATCCTGAAACTGAAAAAACCTTACAAATTAAATTTTTCAAATAATTTTTACTTGAATTCGCGAAAACTTATTAAATTAAATATCCTTTTTTTTTGGTTTTCAACGAGGAATGTTAAAATTTAATGGTGATATTTGTTTTTTGTTTCTTAAATTTTGTTTTACTTCCATGAAAAATTGCACATTTTCTTCAAAAAGAAATAAACGTCAACAAAATACAACAACAAAAAGACATTTGATATCAAGATAAAGTTATCTTCGCTTAAGCTCTAGCAATTATATCATAAGACTGCAATAATATAAACAATAAGAATTTGACGTTTGTTATAAATGGAAAAACTCTCGTGTAGACCCTACGTAACAGCCAATTTTTTGCCGCCGCCGACAATTTTTGGGTAAGTCGCCGCAACCATTAAAAATTGTTCGGCGCAAGTCTCTGGTTCTCATCGCAAAATTGTTACATTACTTTTGTGGTGTTGTTCGTGGTCGTACTTGTTCCTCGCTTTGCAAATAACATATATTTAAAAAAAAGTAAGTAATAAAATTGAAAAATGATTAAAAATTAAAGAAAATACTTTAAAATTAAAAAAACAAATGAACATGAAGTGTTGAAAAACAATTAAATATTAATTTTTTTACAAATATATGGAATAATAAAGAAATGAAAATTATAAGTGATTTCATAACCTAGAAAAAATATAAAAGCAGCAGCAAAAAATGTGATGTGTGTATATGAATTTAAATGTGTGTGTGGTGCTCTGCGGATGAAGAAGAGAAAATATAAAAAAATTTCCCTGAATGGAAAATTGGTGAAAACGAGTTCTGCTTTTGATTAAAGGCAATAATAATCTTGTTTAATTATTTGTTAATTGTGTTAAACAAATTAATTTAATTTTTATCTATTCAACATTGATAATGGCCAAAAGTTTTATCTATATTCTATTAGTAGCTAACGAAACAATGTGAAAGGCATGTTTAGCCGGTCAATCGCCGCAATAATTCTGTCTCTGCTGGCTGCTCTGCCAACGTAGACCTTTTCTAGTAAAGAAACAGAAGAAAAAAATGACTTGTTCATTGCGCCAATTACGTAACATACGTTTTTTTCACTTTTTATTAAACACTATAAATGTAAATTTAATTTTCCGATTTTCTTTTAATTAGGCAAAATATATTTAAACAAATTTAAATTATCGTTAATTAATTATAATTAACATAAGTAATTTGTCTAAAGTTTGTCATTGAAAGTTCTGGAACTTGTTAGTTTAGATTATTTTTGAAAATCCAAAATCATGTGAATCTCTGATAAATTTCACACCTTTTCTATTTATTGTGTGTTTCTTCCTTATCTATCAAATCTCTTGTACATTTGTTTGTTTTTATGTTTATTATTTTTTTGTTTTCTTTAATCATTTAAAGTATAGTATTTTTCATTGTTTTATATTATCTTTTGCTAATATAAGAAGGTATTATCTGCGCTAAATGTGTCATACTACAAATTCTGTTAATATTTGTTTCACTTTATCATAGTTTTTTTTTTTATCTGGGTTGTTTGTGATCACCACTGATGTTTGTCAGTTATTAATATCAATTTATTTCGTTTTTTTTCTCTTGTGGTCCCCACCCCTTTGATGGTATAATAATAGAAGATACACCATAAATATGATAAAATATGCAAAGTGTGTTATGTAAAAAAGATTTGGAATTTTTTAAGAATGGTTAGTTAAATGAATTTTAGTTTCCTACAATTTGGTTTTGATATTTTAAAATAGAAAATTTGAATTTTAATAATTTGTTGATTTTAAGCATATATGTATGTGTTACGCCCACACCCCGCTTTTGTATATTAATCGATTTGAAAAACATTTTGTCAAATTTAGCACAAACGAGTGCAGGAAAGTAGCATAACTTTTTTTATCCAACCTATAGAAATTAAAAAAATATATATATGAAAGAGTTTTTTATGAAATTATATTATATTTGACTTATATTATTGTAATAGTTTTACTGGTTTTAAATTTTTTCCGAAGAAATTTTTTCTTCTGTCTTACATAGTCTTATTTGACTTGCTCTGGCAAATATTTGTTTAGTTAAGTGAATAGCAAAAAGGTATGAATTGACAACCTATGCCGTACAGAATTCACAGGTGTTTCATAGTGACACTGAAAGAGTGCTGATGACGATTACGGCTGACTAGGAAATGCATACCATTCTGCCATGAGACTTACATGTACATTGTATTTTTTTTAATAATTTCAATTTCTAAAAAGGTTGAATAAAAAATGTGAATGAATATATTCAAAGCGGCTACTTAAAATCTTTTGTTTTTAACGGCTATAATCGAAAAATTCAAATTCTAAACAAAAAGATTCAAATTTTGCAAATTTTTATATAAAATTTTCATAAACGAAATAGAATTTCATTTTTTCCATTGTATTGGAAAAAAATTGTTTCTTTTCGCACTCCACAAACATGTTTAAATGCAGAAAATTATAAATTCTATTAAAGAACTTTATTATAATTTTTCTTTTTGAACAAAAGTTCGAATTTATTTAAAATATACAAACTATTTTAATTTTGAAAATTCATTATAATTATTAATACTACAATTTTGATTTTATTTTATCTACAGAATATGCAATATAAAGCCTTATTTTAAATATATTATTAAATATTATTTTAAATATTTAAATATATTAAAAATATTTACGTAATATTAATAAAATAATTGATTAAAAAAAGTATTAAATTTTAAGAAAATATTTATTAAAAAATAGTTATATTAAATCATATTTTTAAATAACTAATGAATCAAAAAAAATTTGCTTTGTTTTTAAAGCCAATTTTTTTTTTTGGCAAAAACAAAGAAAAAAATATTTGAATTTTATTTATTATTTTTTCTTTTTTATCCCTAATAACACGCTGTGACGTCACAAACAAAATTTTTTACAATATAAAAATCAATATAACTAAAAACTATTTCAACTCTGCACCTTCTATGAAAGGGATGTGTTTTGTGGGGGGTTGATTGTTGTCAGTCAGTGTAACAATTGTTTTTTTGTTTTTTAGTTGAGTTGTGGTGAATGATGTGTTATAGTACATGTTGTATATAGGACAGCTGTTTTAAACACATACTACACTACACATAGGGTGAAAATCAACACAACTCACCCCTTAGAAATAGGAAACATAGAAAAATTACAAAATAAAATTGTGTATCAAAACGCAAATCGAAAGCACTGAAAGTAGTTTATAATACAATATTTATATTGCTGGCACAGTTGTCTTTTGTTGGTGTTCGCAAGCAAGGTGGTGTAAAAGAAAAATAGCTGAAATTTTCTTTAAAAATAAAATAAAATCTTAAATAGTGAAAGTAAAAAATAAATAAATCAAAGTACGTTAGACAAAGAAACTTATAAATAACTTATTAAAGCACACAAAATTAAAAGAATATTCTTGTTGTTAATTGTGCAAAAAATAAATCATAAATTCAATTGTATGACCTTAAAAACCAAAAATTCCAAAATTATCCAACACTAACTTAACTAATCCTTTTATATACATGTGTTGTTGTACAAATGTAATAAAATCGTTTTCTTCAAGTACATAAACATGTTTGTATAACTTTAAATGTTGTGTAATATTTTTACTGTCGACTGGCAAACTAAAAATTAAACTGTATTAAAAAATTATGACCACTTCGTCATCATCATCATCATATTCCGAGGCAAATGAAAATGTTATTAAGCAAAAGAAACAACAACAAACACCCTTGCGTATTTTGGCCACATTTTATTTTCAACCTTCTACTTGGTTTTCACATAAACATGAAAATTGTAGAAAATTCAATAAAGATTTATTAATTTATAAAGATGATGATTACAATAATGAGGCAAGTGTTTGTGCAAAAAGGGTTTCTTAATTTCTTAATTTGTTGTAATATGTGTACATTTTTTCAAAAATTAGTTTTCTTTAAAAAAAAATTAATTTTCCTATATAATTGTTTGGCTTGATTACATCATCATTATCATATTTTTCTCCTTTTACTCATTAGCTGCAAAGTTTGAAAAAAATTTTGTTGTTCTTTTAGATTTTTTTTTTTTAATTTTTGTTCTGCTCTGTCCCTGAGCAAAGATAAAGAAAATTTTTTACTCTCGCATATTCGTCTTTGAGGTTTTTGTTATTTTGTGTTGTTTTACTAATAAAATATATATGAATAGTTAGTATTTTTTTAATAATATTTTTCCATTTATTTTTTGCTTATTTTATATATTTAATTTGTATTATTGTTGTTGTTTGTTACAGCAACACATTTCTCTTTATATTTTCTAAATATTCCCAATTGTTGTTGTGCACTTAAAAATACAAATATTTATTTTATAACATTTTTGTGGTCTTTAGTTAATTTTTATTTTTTTTATATTATATTTTTTATATTTAAATGAATATGAAAATTTATTTTGTCATTAAAATCTATAAGTATTTGGAAATGAAAATTTAATTTTGAACTTTACGTTTAGAAAATATGTATTAAATAATATTTGAAGTTTTCTAACAACAAAAAAAATTATTCAATATGAAAAATTTATTATAAAAACAATATAATTGCAATAAAATATAAATTTTTATATTATTTTTGTAGTAATCGAAAAATTCAAATTCAATTTTGAATTTACGTACTTTATAAAAATCTATAATAAATTAAAAATCATAAATCCATTTTAAAAAAAAACTTTGTTAAAATCTGTGGTAAAATTTGTTTGAATTAAATTTAATTATATAAAATAAATTTTTATTTTCTTAAAAAGCCATTTTAATTTTAGTTTTATAGTAAAAAAAAAATAAATCTTAATTCCAATTTAGTCGTCACATCTTTACATTTTGAGGTTAATAAGAAATTATTATCACGTGCTATGTTTTATGAGTTGTTTGTCGGTCGACTTATAAGATTTGCATGGCTGGTTGTTTGTTATTCTACATGTTTTTTTGTTTCTTTTGTGGCTAAAAAAAATATGTATTTTTATAACAAAAAAATATATAAAATCATATATGAGTTAAGATTTAGGAAAATATATAGAAAATTATATTTTAAACATAATTTTTATATAACAAGCTTTGTTGAAAATCAATCCAAATTAAAATCTTTAAAGTATTTACTAAATTAAAGTAATTCTCTTAATATTTTTACCGGCATTTTTCTAAATTATATTTAACTTAAAAACAAAAATATTTTTACATGCCACCATACATTTACACTTTTAACACACACTAAAATTTTACTAATTTATAAAAAAAAATCCATAAACATACATATGTATGTATCTGCAACAGACTCATACGTCTGGCGTATGTGTCTATATGCATTGTAGTTCATTGACCTGTTGCCGTTTTTTAAAATGTCTAAAATAAAACCTGAAATTTTGTAAATTTACTAAGACACGTTGTGTTGTTGATAACGAGAAATATATAAAGAAACAAAAAATTATATTCGTCATCAACTTCTCTAATTTCTCTAATACTCATTGAAAAAAATCGTTAAATTAATATTATTTTTTTGATTGTTGATTAATTTCAATGCTCATGTGTTGCTGCTGGCTGACTGACGTGCGTGTTTTTTATCTTATTTTGTTTTGTATCTCTATATAATTTTAAACTGTTGACATTTAATTATTGGCAAATATTTAAGTATTTTTTTCATTTTAGTTTAATATTAAATTTTAAAGAAAATTCTTAATAAGTTTTTTATTTTTTGTGTTTTGTTCTGCAAAATCTTAATATAATTCGTAATAAATATTTTCGAAAAATACGAAGTGCTTAAAATTGTAAACATTTTTTATAAAAAATTAAAATGAAATCAATAAAGCAATAACTGCCTGTCAGAGTTTAGAAAGATTTAATCAGATCTTAGCTTGTCCCCTTAAACCTTAATTCTGAATTAAGAAAAAATAGTTTTTCATTCAATAATACCATTTCCAAAAATACAATTCATAGGCTTTTCTTGAATAAAATTATTATTATTATTATTTTTAATTAATTCATAAAGAATTCATTCAATTTTTGTCAGTTCAAAACTTTTTCAAATTGAATGAAAATATTTTTCTTTCATTCAATTTGTAATATTTTGTTTTTATGCTTTTACTAAAGCTAAGATTCAAAATACTTTTTAAGCTTGAATCGTATAATTCATGAATGAATTTCCTAAAAAATTAATTCTATACAGAATTAATTCAATTTATATGAAATTTAATGAATTAAAATATAATGAATGTTTTAAAACAATAAATAGGATAATAAATTTAATTCGATTTTAAAAAGTGAAAGTGAAAGAATTAATCCTTTCGAACCTTTGCTGTCGGTTACAAATTATAAAATTTTTCATTTTGATTGAACATTTCAAACGTAATTTTTGAACTTTATAAAAGAGCTTAAATTTCACAAACACAGGAAATGTTTATAATTTTTCATTGTGTTCGAAAATATTGTAATTAAATTTCGAATTTTGGAACTTGGCAAAAATACATAAAATATTTTTGAATGAAAATTCGTATTTGATAATATCAACGAAAATCAAAAAAAGTACATAATTTTTATAATTAATATTTTGTTAATTAACTTTTTTTGTAGATGGCTCCTCCATCATTCTCTGATTTGGGTAAACAAGCTCGTGATATCTTCGGCAAAGGTTATCACTTTGGTTTGTGGAAGTTGGACTGCAAAACCAAGACTGCTTCCGGCATTGAATTCAGCACTGGCGGTCAATCCAATCAAGAATCAGGCAAAGTTTTCGGTTCTTTGGAAACCAAATACAAAGTCTCCGATTACGGTTTGACTTTGACCGAAAAATGGAACACAGACAACACTCTTTTCACCGAGGTGGCCGTACAAGACAAATTGCTTGAAGGTTTGAAATTGGCTTTTGAAGGTTCATTTGCCCCACAATCCGGTAACAAATCTGGCAAATTCAAGGTTGGCTATGGCCACGAAAATGTTAAAATCGATTCCGATGTTAATGTTGACTTGAATGGTCCCTTGATCAATGCCTCCGCTGTGTTGGGTTATGAAGGTTGGTTGGCTGGTTACCAAACCGCTTTCGATACCAAGAACGCCAAGTTGACCACCAACAACTTTGCCTTGGGCTACACCACAAAGGACTTTGTCTTGCATACAGCTGTGTAAGTAAAATAAATAAAAATTAAAAAAAAAAAAATATGCAAAAAAATTTTATAAATTTTGTTTCGTATTTTTTCTTTTTTTAAATTTAGCAATGATGGCCAAGAATTCAGCGGTTCCATCTTCCAAAAATGCTCCGACAAAATCGATGTTGGTGTACAATTGTCCTGGACCTCTGGTACCAACAACACCAAATTCGGTTTGGGTGGCAAATACCAATTGGATCATGATGCCGCTTTGCGCGCTAAGGTCAACAACAACTGCCAAGTTGGTTTGGGCTATCAACAAAAATTGCGCGATGGTATTACACTCACTCTTTCCACTTTGATCGATGGCAAGAACTTCAACGCCGGTGGTCACAAGATTGGTGTCGCTTTGGAATTGGAAGCCTAAATCAACACCAATACCAAGTCTTAAGTTTCTTTTTTTTTAAATTAATACTAACACTACCAAATAAAAAAACAAACAAAACAAAAACCAACAACAAATCAACTCCGTACTTTTGTTCACAAACAACTCTCAAATTAAGTGTGTAAAAAAGAAAGAAAAGAAGCAAACCTGCAAACAACATCATCTCAGCAAAATTATACAACAGCAACAAATTACACTTATATATTTAAAAAAAATAAATAATAATGTTAAAAATTATTTAAAGAAAAATTAATAAGAAAAAAAACAAAAACATCCAACAACAAAAAATAATTCTAAAGGCCAGTTTTGTTTTCCTTTTGCAGCCAGCAAATAACATTACGAAAATTGTAGAACAATATTTCTTAATTTAGTTTTAAAAAAAACTAAACGACACTATCCCTTTAGACACTACATCTACTATCTACCTGTCCACACTCCCCCTAAATTCTATTTTATTTAAACTGCCTACCAATGTGTTAAGATTTGCAATAATAACAATACATTATTACTATATTTTAAACTAAGTGGCGCAGTTGTTTTTAACGTTTTATTTTTGATTGAAACAGAAATATATTTGCAGAGCAGCGTCTTTGTGCATTTAAAGTAATTCTCTGTGAAATTTGTTTTTCAGTTAAGGGATACTTTTTGCAATTTTTTATTTTAATTTTCTAAAGTAGATACGTCTCAAAAGCTTAAGAAAATTTTATTAAATTTGGGGGTTGTTATTTTATTACATGCCTTAAAATATGTTATATTTTATTGTTTACTCTTAACAGGGTGACTCATGTTTTAATAGCAAACAATATATGTACGTTGCTGTTTTATTCTGTGCTCCTGATATTTTTATAAAAAAATAACATGTAGCGATAAAATTATTTTTTAACTTCAGTCAGGCTGTATTTGCCATTTATATTGGCGGTTTTTAATTCGACATAATGCGGTGGGAATCATATATACTATTACATTCATTCCAAAACTAAATTTTAACCACATAAAAAAATACTTTATTATTAAGACTTCATTTTGTCATCAGTTTTAAAAAGCTGAGCAATGCGCTTTTCCATATTATACTTAACCCAAGGGTGCTGCATCACATCGACTAATGTAAGACGAGAACTACCAGCTTTTCGTAATAAATTCGAAACAAGATCTTTGGCGCCATTTGACAGGAAACTTGGATAACATACTTCTAAACGTCGTATTTTTTCATAAGTCATGTGTTTGTCATTTGATTCAAAAGGTGGAGCACCCGTTAAAAATTCATAACATAAAATACCTAAACACCATTGATCGATAGAATCATCATATGTGCAACCATCAACCATTTCGGGAGGTAAATAATCTAAAGTTCCACATAAAGTTTTGCGCCTGAATTTAAAAAGAACATTTAAAACTAAAAGCAATTGTACAGAGAAGACTCCTTCCTTACTTGTTTGATTTTGTATGAGCTGACCAACCGAAATCTGCCAATTTTACATCATCCGCGGCAGTTAGCAATATATTTTCCGGTTTGAGATCACGGTGTATAACATTATTCAAATGGCAATAGTGTAAAGCATCGGCCACTTGATAGGTATATTTTGCTGCTCGGGGCTCATCAAAACGATTGTTTGGCGCATATCGCAATATTTTAAAAAGTTCACCTTGTGAAGCCAATTCCAAAGCCAAATATATACGATCAGTGTCATGAAACCATGTAAGTAAACGTAAAATATGAGGATGTTTAAGACGTGATTGAATTTCAATTTCTCTTAAAACTGTACGTTCAACACGGCCAGCTTGTAGTTCAGCTTTAAAAAGAACTTTCATGGCAACCATATACTGACTGACACGTTCGCGGGCCAAATATACACGACCAAATTTTCCTCTACCCAAAGGGGCACCCATTTCGAAATCACGTACAGACCATTCATAGCTACATGTTTTTTTTTCGAGTTTTTAACATTTTACAGTTTAAATTTAACATTATTAACTGTGTATTAAATTTCAAATTACTTACGGTTGCCCGTAGGCTTGATGCTGCATCATTTTCATACACATTCCTTTAACATAATCTTTGTGTTCATCAGGTACACTTTCCATTAAATATGGTAAATCTGCTCTAGTTGGTGGCTTCTTTCGATATTTCTCCATATTTGTTAGATTTTTAAAATTATTAATTTTATTATAAAAAAATTAATAGTAAATCTGCAAAATTGGCGCCTTATTTGTTTTTTTTAATAATCTATGAAGAGTTGCCACTCGAAAAATGTTCGGCGACGCAGCCGTGCGGCGTCTATATTTTCGATGGAACTAACTAAAATTACCGGAAATATTAAGGTATTTTTTAACGTTAATAAAAAGTTTTTTCCTTGTTGTTTAATCAAAGTAATCGGAATCAATATATTCAATGATCTTGATTTACATCATAAGCTATGAAACTCGGCAATGTTTTATGTAAAATTAGGCAATCGTGCAAATCAATCATTTATCAGAAAATTTGGCCATAAACTATTTTTTCATCCACTTCAAACCAATTTTTAACTATTAGTGTATACAGTAGACTGTTCACGTTTTCGATTGGTAAACATAAATATAAAACTTTTTTTGGTCATTAAAAACATGTTCTACATACTTCAAGGATTAGAAATAAAAACGTTTTGACCTTATTCAAAGATTTCCCAATTTACAAACACCATAAATTAAAAAAAAAATAAATATTCATTTGAACTTTCATGCACGTTACAGAATAGTCCGTAACAGAAAATTTGTTCACATTTCTGAGTCGTTTACGTTTTCGAGTGTTCTCGTTTTTGCAAGTGCACTTTGCTAAACTTTAAAATGGAAAGCTGATGGTTTTGATATGACTGATCGTCGTGTTACATAAAATATAAAACGATCACTTATTTCAAAAATGTCTAATTCAGAAAATGCAGATTTCAAATGACTATTGAAAAATAAATGATATAGAAGGAAAAACTTTATGTAACGCAATATCATTTTTTTTTAGTTATGACGTCCTTGAAATAAAGGAGCAATATATTTTGTCGAAATATTTTAATAAATTTCAAAACAACTTAATCTAAATGTTAATAGAAATAATATGCAATTAATCATATAAATATAAACTAATTTTGTCCTGCTGCCTTTTTAGCTGCTAACTGATCATTACGTATTTTCATATTCTCTTTAACCCAAGCATGCTGCATTACATCAACTAATGAAATACGATCACTAGCCGCTTTTCTTAACAATTTTGATATGACATCTTTAGCTCCTACTGTTAAATGAGAGGGATATTTCACATCCACTCGACGAATTTTTTCATAGGTTTTATCGTTATCATTAGATTCGAATGGTGCGGCTCCCACTAAAAATTCATAACATAAAATTCCCAAACACCATTGATCAACGGCATCATCGTATGTGCGACCATCGACCATTTCAGGTGGTATATAATCTAAGGTGCCACAAAAAGTTTTACGCCTGAAAACGAAAGAAAAGAAACCGCAATTATGCAAACATTTAACATTTTCTTAAAAGAAATAATTTAAGGTATATAGACCCCATAAGGCTTCAAATAATTACATACATATAATACCAATAATTATAATTACCCTCTTCATGATTAAATATGTGCATATGTATGAACAATTTTACTTACTTATTCGATATCGTATGTGCCGACCAACCAAAATCCGCCAACTTTACATCATCAGAAGCAGTCAATAAAATATTTTCAGGTTTAAGATCACGATGTATAACTTTATTCAAATGACAATAGTGCAAAGCATCAGCCACCTGATAGGTATATTTGGCAGCTCTCGGCTCATCAAAACGATTGTTCGGTGAATTTCTTAATATTGTATAAACCTCTCCTTGTGAGGCCAATTCCAATGCCATATAAATACGTTGTTCATCATGAAACCAAGTCAATAAACGTAAGATATGTGGATGTTTAAGACGTGATTGAATTTCAATCTCTCTTAAAACCTGTCTCTGTACATTGCCCTTGCGCAATTCTTCTTTAAAAAGGACTTTCATGGCCACCATATAATGGCTGACGCGTTCGCGGGCCAAATATACACGACCAAATTTACCTCTACCCAGAGGAGCACCCATTTCAAAATCACGTGTAGACCATTCATAACTAATGAAGATAAATATTTTATAGAGGAAAGTTAAGTAATAGTTTTAAAATGTTTTATTTTTCTAAAATAGTAGTCTTACGGTTGTCCGTATGCTTGATGCTGCATCATTTTCATGCATAAAGTTTTTACATATTCTTGGTGTTCCTCTGGTACATCCTTCATTAATTTTGGTAAATCTGCTCTACCCGGTGGTTTTGTTTTTGATAAATGCATTTTATTTTGAGGTAAAATTACTTCTTTAAATTTTTTATGCAAGTTTTCAGTATAAAATTCCCGCTGCGTCTTTTTTTAAAATATTTATACGGAGCTACCAGATTTTATGATATTGTGAATGCAACTCTTCAGTTTTGCAGTCATATAGTGATGCCAGCTATATGTTTTTAGTATCAGTATTAATAACATAGCGTCGCCACAAGAGATTTTTATATCATAATATGTAACAGAGAGTGTCAAATTCGCTCTCTGAGAGAATTATCCCACGTGTAAACTAAAATATTAGTATTACAAGAAATATTATGAGACTGTTGTGATAGGATTTCTCTACACAACTATCTTATAAGATTTGCTGTCAAAAAAATACCCGCATGCAAAAGTCTGTTTGTGTGTTTGTGCATATGTATTTTAAAAAGTTCTTAAAGACAATGTTTTTTCGTAAAATTGTTTTATTTTACATTTAAAACAATAATTTAATTAAAATTGTGCTAAAAATTCGAATTTCTTCAATTCAAAACACATGTTTACTCTGTGACTGAGTGAAAACAATGAAATCTTATACGATTTATTAGAATACGTTTATCCCTTGTTTAAGATGTAATATAATATAAACCAGGGTACACTGAACAGGTATAATCGTCGGCCCAGTTAATTTTGTGTTGGTGTCGGAGATCTGGCAAAGTTTGTTTATGTTTTGTTGTTTACATGAAGAAGCAATAAAATAATATTGTATATCTTGCAATGTATTTTAATCAGTTGTTTTTGACACTCCTAATACACAAAAGAGAGACAAAAAGTTGAATTGTTGTATTTGTTGTTGCAATGATTGTACCTGTTTAATATGCCCTGATATTAAACAAAAGGGTTACTCTCAAATTTGACAATCTCGGTTAGTGTTAGCTCACATATTATGTCTCTGTGTAGACGATATGTAGAGGCTCAACTAGATAGAATGCTTTCGCTTCAACTTCAGCTGCAGTAAAATATTATATGGAACTTAGCCAAATCAATACGTTAAACTTCTGCGTGAAGTACTTCAAAGATGAAAAATGTTCAACTTTGAAGTACCGAAGTACGTAAATACATTTTGTCAGTTATTTTTTATTTCTTATTTTAATACTTTTTCGGCGAGTTAAAATGTTCAATTTGCAATTCATTATTTCAACTGAGAACATAATTTAATTTTTACATCATATTAACGACTGGGTTAATATGATTTACGTGCTGCATAGCTGTCAGTCGCTGTTGAAGCGAAAGTATTCTATGTAGTTGAATCTTAAGATTCGCCGAATCTCATTTAGATTTTTACTTAAAAATAAGTTTCAGATAAAATCAAGATTACCGTAACTATTAATTTTTAAATAATTTTGATACTGATTCAATAGTAGGCTTAATTTAGATCTGATAAAAAAAACTTAGTTTTTCTATATTCGATAAAATCTCTTTTAGCGAAGCCGGTGTCCGACATGCCCAGCATAACCCAAGGCCCGCAATATAGAAAATACTTTATAAACGTAAAAAATTATATACAGTAGACTCGCGGAAACGTAAACTAATTTTTACCAAAGTAAGTGGGGAATTTCTCAATTTGTAACGCAAAATTTGGAAAAAATTGTCACGTTTTTGAGTTACAATTTGCTTTTATTCATTTTTAGAATAGCTCAGTGTAAAAAAATTTTTCTGTTGATTTTTATAGAAAAAAAATATATTTTTTTTGTTGTTCCTAATACAAATTCTTTTAAAACGAAATTTCGGTTTTGTTTTACAAAATTCTTTACCTTTATATAGTAAAGTACAAACTTTTTACAATTTTAAAGCAAAACTGTTTATACAAAATGTATTCAATTTCCCCAAAAGGGAACCACTTTTCAATATCCATTTACATTTATAAGTATAGAGTCAGATTACGCCCAATAAGTCAAGGTTCGTAGCAGATAAAATGACATAAATAAAAACAATAGTACTCTGAAATACTTCAGAAAAAATTAAAAATTGTCCATATTTCAAAATGAAAAGTCATGCAATTAAACGTAAAAATGTTCTATTTTTTATATTAATTCAAATAATTTTAATTTAACAGAAAACTAATTTAGCTACTACTTATTGTACAATTGTTTAACTTATGTGCAGCAAATCTATTGCATTCCACAATTAAACTTGAACTTTACTTCTGTAACATTTTTTCAAGTTGAGCATTACGCTTTTCCATATTATACTTAACCCAAGGATGCTGCATAACATCGACTAATGTAAGACGAGAACTACCCATTTTACGCAATAAATTCGAAACAAGATCTTTGGCGCCACTTGATAGAAAATTTGGATAATGTATTTCTAAGCGACGAATTTTTTCATAAGTCATATCTGTATCATTTGATTCAAAAGGTGGAGCACCTATTAAAAATTCATAACATAAAATACCTAAACACCATTGATCGATAGAATCGTCATATGTACGGCCATCAACCATTTCGGGAGGTAAATAATCTAAAGTGCCACATAACGTTTTGCGCCTGAAAAAAGAAAAACAAACAACGTTTAAAACTAAAAGCAATATAGTAAAAACCCCCTTTCTTACTTGTTTGATTTTGTATGAGCTGACCAACCAAAATCTGCCAATTTAACATCATCCGAGGCGGTTAATAATATATTTTCCGGTTTAAGATCTCGATGTATAACATTATTCAAATGGCAATAGTGCAAGGCATCGGCGACTTGATAGGTATATTTTGCTGCTCGGGGCTCATCAAAACGTTTATTTGGTGCCCGCCTTAATATTTTAAAGAGTTCACCTTGTGATGCCAATTCCAAAGCCAAATAAATACGATCATTATCATGAAACCAAGTAAGTAAACGTAAGATATGAGGATGTTTGAGACGTGATTGAATTTCAATTTCTCTTAAAACTTGACGTTGAACATTGCCCGCTTGTAGTTCAGCTTTGAAAAGAACTTTCATGGCCACCATATAATGGCTGTAGCGTTCGCGGGCTAAATAAACACGACCAAATTTTCCTCTACCCAATGGAGCACCCATTTCAAAGTCACGCGTAGACCATTCATAGCTATAAAGTTTTTTCATGTAAATTTATTTATTTTTTTCATTAAATATTAAATCCTTAAATTACGATATTTTGTATTCCAAATTACTTACGGTTGTCCGTAGGCTTGATGCTGCATCATTTTCATACACATTTCTTTGACAAAATCTTTGTGTTCATCTGGTACATGCTCCATTAGATGTGGTAAATCTGCTCTAGTTGGCGGTTTCTTTCTATATTTATCCATATTTGTTTAATTTATGACAAAAATACTTTTATTTACCAGTTTTTCTAAAAAAATCCCACAACGAAGTATAAAAATTATCAATTTGGCGGTTGTTTTTTGTGTTTTTGAATAGCGTAAGGAGAGTTGCCACAACGCATGTTAACTATATAAGACTTGAGTTGCCACATATTACCTTCATACTAATAAATACAACTTTGCTGGTGTTGGTATATTGCGCTATACATATTTACGCGCCGTCCACACACGATTTTTTCATGTTCGAGCAATGAACAAAATTTTGTACGCACATGTAATTGGTTGCAATTTGTGTGGAAGTAAAAATTGATAACTAATTATATAATAATGATCAAAACACATTCAAATTCTTTATTTTTACCAACAAATGTTTAATTATTGAGGTAAAAATCCTACATAGAATAACATTAAAATCCATTTTAAATATAATAAATTGGAATTTAAGCAGGTTTATTTCTTTATAAATTTTAGGTCTTTAATTTAATCTTTTATGTTTATTGTATGCCTATTAGCATTTACCCAAATTCTTAGAAACGCAATAAATAAATTTTGTGCCTGGTACTTAAAACAAATTTTGGCTAATAAAAATATATACAATAATACCTGATTTATTTTGACGCAAAAGGTTTTCTACTACCTACATACAACTCTGAGCTTCTCAAAAACAATCAATGTAATCTACTTTCTGAAAAAAAATAAATTTAATTAACTAATTGCGATTTTTTGCTAATTTTTTGGGTGTTTTTGATTAATGCATTTAATTTTCGTTATAGTATTTAGAAATTATTAATAATAAAAATAACATTTTTTTATATAATTTAACCTAAAAAATTATATTTAGAAGGGACTTTAAAGATTTTCAACTTATAGCATAGAATGTTTGTCCCAACTTTCTTAATCTCTTCACATAATGAATTTTTGTAACCGTATTATGTGTCCGACTCGTAACTAGTCGTCTTCACTTAACATAAAATAATTAACATTAACACTAACATCATGTTAATGATAAATGTAGATCGTTCAATTTGATGTTTATATTAATTTTTTCGATGTTTAAACATGGTTCATTTAACATTTGCTTTAACAAAGACAACAATTCCTTGTATTTTGTGTAAAACTACTCCTCACAATGTCAAAATGATATGAACAGAAAATGAGAGAATAAAGGAGAGGAAGAGTAAAATACTCACGAAAAAACTTTACTTAGGAATACAAAAACAATTTGACAGTACTTTCGATACCTAATTGTCAGAAGCAAATTCAAGTTGTCAAAACTGCCACTAGATAGTTTTTTTGTGTATTGTAAAAAGAAAATTTGGAGTTCAAATGGAAAAAAATAACTTTTATGCCTCAGTGACTGAGAGAGAGAGAGAGAAAATCACACATGAAACTTATTACATGTAAATAAAAACTACACACGATATGTGTAATAACACATGAAGTGGCAGCACTGGTAGTTAGTGATATTCCATGTGGCAACACTGCATTTAACTGAATCGTTCAAACTGAAAAAAATTCGTCATTCTTCAAGTTCTCGTCCAGCGAATATAACTTAAAATAAAAGTAGCATGTGAAATTTCTATAAAAATTTGTTTGAAAAATATATAAAATATTAAAAATAAACTTTATAAAATAAAAAGTGTAATAAAATATTGGCAAAAATAAGCTGAAATATATAAAGAAAATTTTAAAACAGTTAATAAAAAAGTGAAGAAAA
Source organism: Phormia regina (assembly GCA_001735545.1). NCBI lineage: Eukaryota > Metazoa > Arthropoda > Insecta > Diptera > Calliphoridae > Phormia > Phormia regina. The sequence goes on from MINK01172122.1 coordinate 29,313, forward strand.
ATTTGTCAGAAAAAGTTAAAGGTAATTGAGTAGAAAAAAAAACAAAATGGCGGATGCCATGAAAAAATATAGTATACAGAAATTAAAAATAAAGTTAACAAATTTCATTAATTTCTTTTTGTTATTCCTATTTTATTAGACATTATACAAAAAACTCGTTTAATATAATCAAAAAGGTAAGTTTTTTATTAAAAATAGAGGGTGACCATTTGATCAAACTACTTGAGAGGTTAGAAAAAAAAAAGAAAAAAAAAAAATCGATATCTTGGTGGGTTTGTCTTTTGTTTCCTACGACGGTTCTTTGTAATGACTGAAGCTTTGGTGGCACCCTTAATACCGCAACTACAAGAAATGCAGCAACAACAACCCAACGTTAATGCCAACAATGGTAATGGCAACCAACAGCAAGCCAATCAGTGGGCCAGCTATAATGCCTGGTATCAAAATGGTGGACCGTATCAGCAGCAATATTCGCCTTTTTATCAATATTATATGCGTTATGGCATGAATAAGCAGCAGCAACAAACGGGTGTTACTTCAACCATTTCGAATAGTAATGCTCCGCCTGGTTTTAGTAATGCTGTTATACCCCAAGGTGATAAACATTTGCCACCTTTACCCTCAGGACCTCCACCACCGCCCCCTGGTAATCAGGGAAATAATCAGCAGCAAAAGAATTTTGGAGGCATTAAATTTAATTTAAATCAACAAAAACGTTTGGCAAATGCACCAAATCCTTTGCAGCAGCAACAACAACAGGGAATGAATGGCAATTTTAATGGTAATTTCCAAAACAATAATAACAACATGAATAATAACAATCAAAATAATGGCAATAATAACAACAGTAATAAAAAGAAACGTAAACGTAATAAAAATAAGCAAAATCAAATACAACAACAGCAACAGGCTTTATTTGATGCTCACTTTGAAGAAACTCAATTACAACTACAACAAAATGGCACTAATGCCATAGATTCAACGTTTTTGAATACTTCCATACCACCACCACCACCTCCACCCATTATTGCCAATGTGGATTTGAGTAAACCACCACCACCCATTGGTAAACCTTTAAGTAACAATGATGTAAATATGGAAGCTAATAAAGCTAACACGCAAATATCTGCCAACAGCAATATAGTAAATTCTTCCACACCAACTTTTAAAAAACCCAATGCTTTTCATAATCCCAACGATGCCTGGCCAGAATCTTTGAATAATTATGTAGCCCGTTGTTATGCCAAATGTACAACTGACCTGGATAAGGATCAAATTGATATTTGTTTAAAAGGAAAAATTATAGCCGCTGCTAATCGCAATGAATTATGGACCCGTGATTGGGATAATGAACCAATACCTAGTGTCTTTAGTGAACGTAATAATCTTAATGTTAAACTTCATAATAACAATAACAACAACAACAATAACAATGCTTCTCCGTCAACGCCACAAAATCAACGTAATCCCTTTCAGCATAATCACAAGAATTTACAATCTAGTATACCAATGGATCATTTGAAAAATAAGTCAGGTGCTGGCGGTTTATCGCGTAATTTAAATGCTCGTCTCGGTCAGCGTAATTCATTTGGAAGCGGTAATAAATCTAAGGATTCTCGCAGTCGGTCGCGGTAAGTAGAGATTTGTTTTATTTAAAAATTGTATATTTTTTAAATGTATGACAAAAATATCTTTTTATCTCATAAATAATTTTCATCTAATTAAAAATTATTTTAATTTCTATCTTTAACAGTTCACCTTCTTCGTCTAAATATCGTCACAAACGTACATCTCGCTCGCGTTCTCGTTCGCGTTCATCTTCTTCGTCACCTACACGTCCCCGTAAGTTACGTCGTTCCTCTTCTTCATCGTCGTCTTCCTCTGGTTTTATACCACTTTCCTCCTCATCCTCTTCCAACAATAATAATTCTTTTCTAAGTAAAAAACAACAAAAGTTACAAAATAAGAAAAACAAAAAACACGATTCAATCACTACCAACGGTGGTAGTGGTAGTAAATCTAAAGCTCCCTTTTATTCCTCTTCAATTGGTGGCGCTGTAGATGATGATTCTGCACGTCTCCAACAGAGAGCAGCACGCTTTTCACAAAGTGCTAATAAGAAAGCCATAGTAGCTGTGGCCAGCTCTCCATTCGGTCAAACTAATAATACTAAAGGAGGGGGAGTTGGTAATAATAAAAATTCAAAGAAATTTAATCATTCGCGTTTGTATATGGATGATACGGAAAATGGTGAAAATATTGATCTTTTCGATTTACACATTGTTGGTACGTGTCGTGATTTGGAAAAGTCTTTTTTGCGTCTAACCAAAGCACCAGCACCCAGTGAAGTGAGACCCGTTGAAGTGTTGGTACATTCGTTGGAAAATGTCAAACAAAAGTGGCGTAGTAATCAGGATTATTTCTATGCTTGTGATCAATTGAAATCGATAAGACAGGATTTAACGGTACGTTTCAAAATTTTTTTCAGTACGTAAAAAATCCAACAGCTAACGATTTAATGTTATATTCCTTTTAGGTTCAAGGTATACGCGATAAGTTTACAGTTGAAGTTTATGAAACCCATGCCCGCATAGCTATGGAAAAAGGTGATCACGAAGAGTTTAATCAATGTCAGACCCAGTTGAAGATGTTATACAGTGAAGTAGGCACCAGTGCAAATACTTTGGAATTTACCGCTTATCGCATTTTATATTATATATTTACTAAAAATACCTTGGGTAAATAATCAAAATTTATATTTTATATTTTAGAGTTGGCCATATATTAAAATTTGTTTTAATTTTCATTATTTTTAGATACCACAACTGTTCTACGTTCTATTACACAAGCTCAACGAGAAAATCCTGCCATTGCCCATGCTTTGGAATTCCGTTCCGCCTGGGCTATGGGCAATTACTGTAAACTATTTCGTTTGTATAAAACAGCACCTTTAATGGCTGGTCATCTTATTGATTGGTTTATCGAAAGAGAACGCAAGGCTGCCTTGAGAACTATTCTTAAATCGTAAGTTATATAATATAATTTTTGGTTTTATATATTTTTTATTTAATAATAATTTGGTGAATAATTTTGAGGAATAGTAGGTGTGTTTGCTACATAAAATCACCTCAATTTTTTTTACCTTTTGAATATATTTTCACAAATAATGCATTTTAATATTAACTCATTTTCCTTTACACTATTTTTTATCTTTCAGCTATCGGCCAAATATAAATATCGATTATATAACGGATTTGTTAGCTTTTGAATCACGCGATAAATGCAAGGAATGGTTAATAGGTTTTAATTTACCATTTGTAGGTGCCGATGAAACACAAATTGATTGCAAAGTTGCTTCCACTATAGCAATATGAAGCAATTCAATTAACACAAACAAAAGCAACGTCGTCTTAACAACGTTAAGGAAAAATATATTACAACAATTAAAAGAGTAAACTGTTTTTTAAATATGTTACATAATTATTATATTCATACACGTTAAACGTCGCCCTCGTCGTCGTTTGCCCTTTTAAGGTTAATATTGTAACACGTAAACAGTTAAACTCTTTTAAGAAGAAACATACAAACAACGTATTAAAATTGTTCAACAGATTTTAAAAAGCGTTCTCCATTCGTAAAACCAATATAAAAAAAGAAAAACAAGTAAAAATATATCCAGAAGATAAAATAGCTCCAATTTTAAATATTAAATGAAAAATATAATAAACATCTTTAAAAAAGAGGATGTTTATTAAAATATCAATTTATTCCCTTAAAAAAGAAGAAAACAAAATGTGTGTGTACGTGCCAATTTTCATATTCTTCATATTTTGGACTAAATATTTTATTAATAATCAAAAGCGATTCAAGGAATTTTTTTTAAATATATTTAAAAGACTTTTTGTGATTATTACATTTTTTAACAAAATCTTTGCCCCTCTTAAAAATTTTATTGGAACATTTATACGATTTTACAACAAGAAAATTTATTTGTGATTTTTGTGCTAAACAAATTATACAATTCGTTTAATTTTGTTTTCAAAAATCTACGTTAATTTTCAATTAAGTTATTTAAAAAGTTTTCGCTTTGTATTAAATTCTATAATATAAGGAACTGTTTCGTTAAAAAGAAGTCCCATATCCATTTAATTGCAAAGAAATCTGCGAATTTTTATATGTGTATTAACGTTAACTTCGAAATATAACTTCGTAATATAATTTCGTAATATAACTTCAAAATATAATCTCGAATTTTATATCTACAAATAAGGAAATATTTACTACTTGCTGTAGTATTTATTTAATCTAAATTTACTTCAAGATCTTGGAAGTATAGAAAATTTTCTCCTGACATTGTTTTGGGGAGTCTACGTCAATTAAAGTCTCAAGAACTAGACGTGAATTATGAAGCAGGCTCAATTTCAAAGTTTTGAAATGATGGGATGCGTCAAGGGATTTTTGTGAAACCCTACGGAAAACTCAAAAAAGAAGAACGATAATAAGCAGTGCCCGCTAATGACCGAATACTCAGAATTTGAAGAGTACAAAAAGGATTGCTCAAATTCTCCACATGCAGATGTATGTTAAATGTTTACATTTTTTAGGAATTCGGTTCTAAAACCAAATATTCTAAAGAAATTATACACCTACTTTGGACTTTTGATATTTATGGAGAGTATTTGGAAATTAGAGTTAAAAACATTTGAAATCGAATAAGAGACAAATATCGAAAATGTTAAACCATTGGAAATCTAAGGAAAGTATCCGGAAATAAGAGTTTCATCATATACATATTCGAATATTATTTCGAAATGCAAGAAAAAAATAATTTGGAAAACCAGATCAAAGAGAAATGGCATAAAATTTGCAGGAAAAGGCTACTGAATCGTAAAATGCTAAGAATTATCAGGCCTTGGAGTAGGAATTTTGGTTTAAACAAACATTACTCGGCAGTAGAGCACACAAATTTGAAAATTTATTTAAAATCGTATAAATAAATATTCGAAATAAATAAAAATGATTAATTAATAGAAGTATTCAACACATTTAAATAATATATGAAGCTTTAAGGATGCATGGAAATTTCAAGAGATATATAAAAAATCAAGGAATACAAATCACTAAAATTATTTCACAATTAAACTAATGCTCTACCTAGGTATTACTGTGAAAGTAATATAATTTTGAAAGGAAATAAAAAAATAATTTCAAAACATAAATGTAATACCAGAATGTATACAATCATAACATTTTTAAAGTTCTCAAAGGAGTTGTACGAATTCGAAGTTAATTAATAAAAATCAAAGATAAAAGAAGCAGAAATTAATACAACAACAAATAAGAAAATTAAAAAAAAAAAAAACAAAAATTAAAAATTAAAAATTTCAAAAAACTTTAAAAATTGTTCAAAATTATTAATAATTTTTAAAAAATATATAACAAAAGTAAAACAAAAATCATATAATAAAATACTAAATATCAATAAATGAAAATAATAATAATAAAACCAGTGATAAAATTTAAGGACTTCAAACAAGGGATAAATTGATACAACATAAAAGGACTTAATGAAATCAAACCCCAAAGAATTTAAAGAACATTAAAAACAAAAATAATAATAATATACACAACCCACCTTTCATACCATCATATTTTCCCCTCATAGAAAAAAAAAACTTAAAATTCTATAACTAATTAACAATTTTCTTCCCTCCCTTTATAATAGAAAAAATATATTAAAATGTTTCTTCTTTTTTTGTGTTAGAAAATGGTGTCCTTTTTCTTTTTTATAAATTAACAAATTTTAATTTAATATTTTTTTTTAATTTTTTATTTTTTTAATTTATTTATTATTTTTTTTTTTTTTCAAATTGTTGTAATTTCAAATTGTTGTAATGTCCATTTGTTTAAATTTTTGTTAAAAACAATAATATTTTCTTTATATAATGTAAAAATTGCAAAATTTTTATTCGAAAAAAAAAAAAGAAAAACAACTTTTTGGCCATTTAAAATAATTGTTAAAACATTAGTTATACTAAAACTACAAAACACACACAAAAAACAAAAACAAAAAAAAAAAAAAAAAACTAAAAAATGGAAAAAAAAAAAAAAAAAAAAAAAAAAAAAAAAACTAATAAATGTTTGTTTTTTCTCTGAGAAATTTACTAAAGAGAAACAAAACCGATGCCACCCACCACCACAAAGAGCGAGAGAAACAACCCAGGAATTAGAGATGCTGTAAATAACTACACTAAACATTAAGAAAACTTCTCCTGGATCAATTCACATCAAGCTTATTACCAAACCATCAACAGCAAAGGGAATTATACCACTACATCATCTCCCTCCCGCCAACATAGCAGCATCATATCAACAAAACTCTCAACACAGTCGTAAGCATGTCTGAATTTTTTTAATTTTATCATAAAAAATAATGTAGAATAATTTAATTAAAAATATATATAATATTAATAATTTTTTTTTATAAAACTCTTTATAAGAGCCGTTAGTTATTTAAACTTATATATTATGTATTTTTCATAAACAATTTACATAATATTTTAATTAATCACTTTTTATATAATTACAAACAAAATTTTTTAAAAATTTATATATAAACCAAAATATGAATTTTAATGTAAACATTGGCATTATGGTTCAGATATAAATTTATATAATTTCTTTTTTTTTCTTATTGCTATTAATATTCTCTTAGTTATTAAGTTATTTATAATTATTATTGTTAATTAATTTTAAATGTATATAATAAGTGAATTAAAAAAAATTAAAAAAAAATCTACAACAAGCACAGCACACATCTAAAAAAACAAATAATTATTAACTAACTACATTACTAATTTCAAATTGAATGTGTGCGTTTGTGATCAGCGCTAATTTCATTCATTCAAACAATTTTGAATGATCACAGCGCTACATTTTACTATCAACTGGTGGCTGAATAAAGAAAGTCGTTTAAATAAAGCGTTTGAATCAATAAATAAAAACTAATGTGTTTTATTGCTATATCATACATCATATGTTATAATATTCCTTTAATACTGAGATTTTATCGAAAATCACAATATGTAGCAAATAAAGGATTGAATCCTATATTTCTATAATCAAATCGAATTTTGGTTTAAAATACAAGTGATCACAGATTAAGCTTATTTTTTCGAAAAACGTAATATTTAGGGAGTTATAAAGAATTTTTGTTTTATATAGAAAATTTCATACAATAACCCCTATTATGTATGTCGTTGTCGACAGCAAGTCACGTCGAAAAACAGAAATGGTATTTGTGATTTCAATATTGACTACAAATCTCAATATTGACAAAGNNTTTCGTCGACACATTTTTTGATGTCGACTCAGAATGAAAGTTGGCAAAGTGAAGGAAAATACATAATTTTAAGAATTAGATATAATTATTTCTTTATTTAAAATATGTTGTGTATCCTTATATTTATTCCCTACTCCACCATAAGTGGTT